>VZUI01039818.1:0-87995 GCA_013401135.1 Cettia cetti
AGATACAGAAACTCAATATACAGCACAAACAGAATCGACGATTGGGGATACAAACATCATAAAGTCACCCTAGGACAATGATCTTTAATGGTCCTTTCCAACCCAAACCGTTCTATGATTCTACATTACTATGAGCTTTTATCCTTATAGCAACATTGCATTTTGCATATAGTTAATATGGTATATAGGAATAGTTAATATCCTGTTTAGGGTCATTATGAAATTAGAAGGGCAGGCAAATGAAAAATCACCTCCCTTGCAGCACTACTAGTCATTCTGGAGATGGTCCCAGCAATGAGATTGTGTTCATATGTGTTCTCCCAGCTCTTAAATCAGGATTACATATTTAGCTGAAGTGAGTAAAACACCTTAGGTGACTGGTTTCCTCCTTCTTCTCCTTTCCAGATACCTGCTTAATAGTTTTTTTCCAAGACTACCCCATGTACTTTTCCAGCATAAAGAAAGGGATTGTTTAAAAAAGCCATTCTGATTTGCATTAGTATCTTGTGCTCTGCTCAACTAGCTCCCCTCACTGTGTCATGAGTAACACATATCTTAAAGTCACATTTACAGCAGAACTGGTGTAATCTCTACTACTCACACAACACCAAGCATCAACAGTGAAAAATGCATCTTCTTTCCAACTCAGCTATTGATTCACAAAATCATAGAATCATATAGCTTGGAAAAGACCTCTAAGACTACATTTGTACTGTTGTAGTGCTGCCAAGTCTACCACTAAACCATGTCGCTGATTGCCACATATACTCATATTTTAAATACCTGCAGAAATGGTGACTCAACCATGACCCTGTGCAGCCTGCTCAAAAACCAACTGTTTCCTTGTAGAAATATATCCCAACAGCCAATCTAAACTCCTCTGGCACATGGCACATTTCCTTTTGTCCTAACTTATCAAAGATTGTACCTGTCCAAAACAAGAACAGCCACTTTCTCCAGAAGAATGCTTCCAAAGGTGTCCTGGTTCTAACCAGGACATGGTTAATTTTTGCAGTAACAAGGAGGGAGGTTATCCTATACTACCTCATATCATTGTCAGGGGTGGGGGGAAAAGACACTCTTCAGGGGAGAAGGGGTTCTTTCTGGTCTGGAAAACAAGGTGAGGGAAGCAGTCTGGTAATTGGTTACAGTTGCAGGCCTTCCATGTGAATCTTTTCTTTTCTTAAACATTTTGTCATTAGTATTGTTGATGTTACTGTTCATTCTCTTACCAAGTTGCTGATTCCAGTAAACTGCTCTAATCTCAACCCATGATCTCTGCCTTTGGTGTCTCCAGCTGGGGGCAGGTGGGCAGGAGAGGGAAGCAGTGTGTGGTTTTAGCAGGAATACTAAATTGAAGAATACCATTCCCATGAAAAATGGCGTTAATAAAGTCCAGGCAGATAACATCCCCAACCTTTTACACATCTGCTGGGCTAGTCACTTTCCATAAAAGGCAACCAAGTTGGACAAGCAGGTCCTGCCTCTCACAAACCCCTGCTGACTGGGCCTGATTTCTTCATCAGCCTGCCATGTGCTGTGTGATGGCACTAAGTATGATCAGCTCTATTACCTTCCTTGGTTTGGAGCTCACACTACAGGCCTGCACTTCCCTGGGTTCTCTATCCCTTCTGAAGAATTACTGCAACACTTCAGCAGTGCAAGTTATCCTACACTGTTTCCTTGATGGCAACTATGTCAATGACTTCCAGATCCTCCTGTTCATTGTCTGTGCTGCGTGCATTGGTGTAGATGCACTTCAGTTGAACCATCCATCCTGCCACTTTGGACAGGGGAGAATGCATAACTGCTGTGTGAATATAAAATTAAATCTGGTCTTTCTGTATCAGCTACTAGGATACAGCAAAAGAACTCCACAGGAAAACGTAAAAAAATTATGTTTCTTAGAGGTAACATTTTTATACTTCTCTTTTTTCTGGCAGGATTAAGTTTCTGACATAGTCAGGATTCTCTCAGACACCAGCAAGTTGCATGAATCTAGAAACTCAGTCAGTTTCTCAGTTTGGTTAGGAGAATATGGTGCTGTGCTCTCTGAGCATGCAAGTATTTTTACTTGGATGTGTTATGTTCTGCTCTCTTGGGCCCCCATAAATAAGACTCCAGAAGCCCATTTACTTCATTTGAGACATTTTAACAGAATATTGAACAAAGCATTATCTCCTCAAAGAGAACAGCAACATAATATATTTATGGATTTTAAAACTGATACATGCCCTGATTGTATGGATTTATGTGCTTGAGAAAGAAAGACGTAATGGATGTAATTTATAGTAAGTATGTGAGATTGATACCCTTGTTTATTGATGGCAATAATCTATTAATATTTGAAATGCAGTTCTATTCCTATTATTTATGCATACTTTAGAACATAATTCTTTTTTTCTTTTTCTGTTATGGTTTATCAGTAACCTCTCCACATTTCTACTAATTACGTTCTTACAATAATATATTTTAAGACTCTACTATATTTGTCTCCAACTTTGAAATTCATGGGCAGCCATAAATTCAGAATTTTTACAGTGTTTTAATGTTTCATAAGGGAACAGAGCAGGTGTAGGTATGGAAAAACCTCCAATTCAAAAAAAGGAAATAAATGCGAAGCAAGTCATGTCAGACTCTTCATGGGGGGTGGGGGAAGAGTAAAAGAGTACAGTATACATTCAAGCTGCAAATATGTCTTTGAGGCAAGATACCGGCACCATTTTTTTCTTCTTGTTCAGCTCAGAGTGTATAACAATAGCATAAAATCAGAACTCGTTTTTGGGGTATCTGTCTTACAGATACGATTATTAAAGAGGATTTATAGCCAGATTCTGGGGTGAATGCATCCACATTTCCATTCAGATGTGAAAATGAGGCTAGGAAAGGTATATTAACTCTCCTGTTTTACCTGAAATTTTGTAACACATTATCAGTTCTATTTCTAAACTTGACCAGGATTGTCTATCTGCCACAAAAGCATACAAAAAATCCCGTCCAGTTGAATGTTTCAAATACATTTCTTACACATGGGTTCTGACCTAAGTTTGTTCACAGCTTTCTCTCAAAATGCAGCCAAAAGAGACCACCTCATTTTTGCAATAAGCCAGCAAATAACACAGTCATATAAGCAGCAGAGAATCAGTTTGTAAGCCTTCTCTGATGGGATCCAAGCCATGAAAACACCCAACCAACTCTGTTATACAGCATCAGAAAAGATATAGAGAAAACTAGGAATATGAACTGGCATCCCTTTCTCCCAGCTTGAACAGTAAGCTACCTCTTTTTGGTTCAAGAAATTTTATACTTTCTATCTAATCATGATAAGTGCACAGGAGAAAAGAACTTTTTGGGGACAAGCAAAAATTTGAGGAGCACAGGTTGAATATCTGTACTAGCAAACCTGTCTACATGGAGGAGTACTTTAAGATCAAACACTGAGGGTGGTCTAACATATTAAGATAGCCCCAACCAACTCCTCAGCCCATTTTCAAAGGGATAAAATTTCATCACATTCCTTGCTTTCAGGTATTTCCTATTGACTTGTTCAGGTTACAGATTTTCTGGAGCATTGCTCTGAAATACAGTGCCCTTACATTCTATAAAATGAGAGAAGGGCCTACATCTCTAGGGTTTATATTTTGATCCTGCACCACATCTTTGACTTCCAGATGTTGATATTCATTGGTTTGAATTCTGAATTTTAAGTGGCATCAGGTCAGCTCTTCATAGTACTCTCATAGAATATGCCAGAAGAGCACTAAACAGTCCAGCTTTCAAGAACTATCTGATGTTCTTGTAACTACATTAGGGTAGTTACCAACTTATTTCATACTGGTTCAGCGTTTAGCTCACTTAAGATTTGTCTTTAATGAGGTGATAAGTCTTTGAATTAAAGACAAAAACTGCAGAGAGACCTTTGCTTTTCACAGATGTGCTACTTAAAGATTTCTCTTTTTCCACACCCCAGGTGCTAGCAACTACTTTCTTGCTGGAGGCTGCCACCCTTGCAGTGTAGTGTGTGTGAAGGATTGCTATTTAGCTGCCAGCAAACTAGCTGCATTAATTTCAACTGTTCATGTAATAGTTTAATTAACTCAGTTTATATTGCCAGATCTGAATAGGAAGTATTCCAGGATCAGTTTAACAAGACAAAATAGTGAGAAGTGGAAATTTCAAACCATCCAAGAGATACCCAGAGGGGGTGAACAATAACATCTTCAGCTAATGCTGATGTGCTCAAAAGGGAGCATCTGTCCATAAAATAAAATGCAGTTTCAGAGTCAGTAATACCGGAGCTTTAAACTACTGAATTACCAGATACTATGAATTTGATTTGAATCAGGTGTAGATATATAATTGTGTTTTTATCAAATTAACCATAGCAAACCATAGCAATCCAATAGGAAGTTATGGCAAATCATATTTGTTCCAAAATAAAATTTGCCTGCAATACCACAAACAAAATACATTAAAACTACTTTGGGAGGGGAAAGTAAACTTATACTACTTTGGTATGTTTTATCATAGTAGTGCAGCTTTTTGGATCCATATATGAACACCACAAACCAAAATGACACCTCATGAAATCACAGAGAAAAGCTTGTTCCAGCCTGTTTTGTTTTGGTTTTTTTGGTTTGGTATTTTGGGGTTTTTTCTTACTTATTTCAAGAGGATTTGTGTTTCCTAAGTTATCCCTTTATTTGCAAGCAAAGGAATTTTCATACAACAAAAAGGGGAGAGGTGATCTCTGTGTGTAAATGGAGCTATGGAATCCATAGGAAAGATTAGTGTACCATTCATAGGAAATTTCTACTAATTGCAGGAAAACTTGACATAACCTTGTTCATACAAAATATTGCCTTACTTTTTAGGTAAGCCCATGGTAATTAAACACAGTGAGATCATTAGGACCAGAATCACAATGATCAGAGTTAGAGGAAACTCATAACAGGGTAAAGGGCACATTGCTTTGATTTTTATATTCTTTTGACTCAATATTCTAAAAGCTTTCTCCTGAAGTTCAAGCCAAGAGTAATTGCCATTGTTGATGTCTTTGTGAGTTTCATTGTTGATTGCATATATTGCACACTTTCATTGTGATTGAGCACTGCTTCAAGAACTTGTTTTTGAAATTACAGTATGAAGATCAAACATATCAACACTTTTATTACCAAAAACTGTAATGCTGTATAGAGCAGATGACTATAGAGAAGACTTAGATTTACCTTAAATATTGCTTGTCTTAACTGTTATCATTAAAATATGCAGCCTCGGACGAGTCAAAATCAATCAATCAAGCTAGTTGCTCTTGATGTACAATGGAAAAAAACGCCAGGTTAGAATTTTGAATTATCACAGTTAAGTTAGAAAAAGTCCAGGATGAATATCTCTTGAACTACATGTGGTTTAAAATCCTTGTCAAGTTTCAGATCAATATTTAGACAAGACATTTAGACCATTTCAACAATATTGCAGCTCCTTTAACATCCAAGATTAAGGGAATCTATAAAACAAAATTAACCAGACTACTAAGGGTGCCTTTATACAAGCGATGTCTGTATATGGAGAAAAGCCCTGCCCTTGCCTTTTGTATAGATGTGCTGATGAACAGGTGAGTGGGTGATTGCAAGAACTCTTCTCTGCTCATCCAAATCAGTTTTTAATTCACAAGAGAGTCAAAGCTTTCTGCATTCTACTTTTTGGCTGCTGGTTTAGGTCGTCTGTGAAAACTCTAAAGCTAAAAACCCCCAAACCAAAACTCAAAACTAGAACCCAAAATACATAACCCCCAAAACAGCATCACCACCAACACTAACAACAATTAAAAAAGAAACCCACAAAATCATGAAAAATCAAACAAACCACTCACAAAAATTTGCAACCCAAAGCCAACCCCCCCATAATTTTAAATCTAGATAATTTTCTGTTTGTGAAACTGCAAAAGCAAAGAACTAGTTCAGGACTCATATTTGCACTGCAGAAATTCTAGCCTCTATTCTCTGAATTGTTTCTGTTGGTTGGTTTGGGTTTTTGTTGTTTCTTTTTTTGTTTTGTTTTGTTCTATTGTTTGGGCAGTGTGTGTTCAATTATTTATTTCTATATTTCCTAGAAGCACCAAAGAGAATCCAGGTTCAAGTAAATTAAGTCATCCAAGACATTTAAAAACTTGCAGCCATTTTTATGAGTGGGTTTTGCACTTCTAGTTTAAATTACTGGGAGCTGCATATAGTGGACATCTTTTCAAATGAAGTCATTATCATCTGTGTACTCAAGGAGAGTGCAAAAATCCCTCCAAAAATCCCTTTTACCATAAAATTGCTATGGATTTTTCCTGTTTGGATTAAGCAGCAAATAGTATTATGTACTCTGGATCACCATCTGCTGGTACCTGACTAATTTCTTATTCACTAGAGCAATTACTTGTTCTTCTCAGTGAACAGCTTTGCATTTTCTGAGATTTGGAGTCTTAAGGGGGTGGGGGATCAGAGCTGAGGGGAGAGTTTCTGTTTTACTCTAGTAAAGAGAATGTGGAGAACCTGACTAAATTGAAAAAAAGACTGTATTTCACAAAAATATTCCTGGCACCCACAGCAAATACACAATTATCTTGGTTTTTACAGCTCACTCTTGGAATACATCAGCACCTTGGAATGCAGTGTTCATGACCTGTAACAAATCGTGCAACCCAGGGCAACAGGGGCCTGGCTACATAGACTCACTTGGGAGGACAGCAAGAAAAGATTACATGAGACACCGGGGTATAAATATATAATGGGTCTTAATAAATTATGTGGGTTTGTCTCACAATAGCCATTGTCATTACAGTTCCAGTATGAAGCAATAATCCACTGTCCAGAAGTGGTGCCTTGGGAGAAAACAGCAACCACTCTTTCTGTGTTATCCTTCCAGTATCCCTGATATCAACCTGTCTATGGAAAAGAGTTGGCTAGGAGTTTCTATAGGAAATGGCTTTTCATATAATTTTTTTAACTATACTCTGTGAAAACTGAAATATTTCATGAACAGAGTCCAACAAGAGGCTGTATCTTCTCTGACTCTACCAACTAGCTCAGGGAATCTACTGGAACCACCATGGGCTGCAGTTGCAAGATGGTATCATGTTCCTACTAGGTATCCAGAGCTGGAGAGAGCTTCAACTGTTGATTTCAGAACAGCTACCTTCTCCCTGGGAGACTCATAGCCAAGTCATTAAGTTCAGAATGTGTATTCCCAAAGGAAATAATAAAAGACCTCTACAACTATATCCTAAATAAATTATTTTAATCATTGCTAACTAAAGGTCCCAAAATTCTTCATCCCACTGAAAATGCTGGAAAATTGATTTACTTTTTCTAAAGAGAAGAGAATATTTTTTGAAATTTCCGTGGAGGGGAATTTCAGTTGCCAGTGTTCTGAGCAAGATTACTCAGTGCATTGCTGTCTTCCTAAATCCAGCAACTGCTAGTCCTTTGGGAAATGATAAAGGGGCCAATGTTTTCCTTTCTCTCCAAACACATGCGTGTGCACACACACACACTCCCTTATTAATATCTCCTGGAGCCATAGTGATTTCAGCAAATGTTTTCAATGGGCCCTATAACTTTTGAATTCTGATTAGTTCAACTCCCAGCTCCCAGCAGTACTGCTTCACTTAGCATAAATTATTAATTTATTACCAAGAATTTCAAGGGGATGAAGAATAATTCAGCTTGATAAAAACAACAACTACCAGAAGGAGACTGAATTTCCCATGTAGTAAGAGGAGATAATTTCTATTCATTGCTTTTCAAATGAAAACATGGAAGGATGACCCAACTGGACATGAAAATCCTCCAGCCTCATTACTACAATTATTACTAAGTTGATCAGGTTTGTAAAAGCAAGCAATACTAAATATATACTGCTTTATATCAACTAAAGACCTCTCCTAGCATTTGAGGGAGACTGAATTATTTTCTAGTGGGATTTTTTAAAAATTCTGTTGTCATTTTTTAGGACAAGAATCCAGAGTTTTGAGCATCATGAAGAAAGCCATAGTATTATGTATTGTAAAAACTATCATGAGACCAACAGATTCTCTCCTCTGAAACAAGCAGGAAAAGCAGAACTGAAGCTGGGAGAAGAGGGATCTTAAAATATATTTTTGTTCTAATTAACTGTAAAACGTTGATGGCTTTAAGGAAAGCAAATATCTACCTAGAATCCCTCATTGCTCAATTTTACTGGAGTATGAGAATGTAGTTTTTAACAGTGGCAGCACTTGAATCTGTTGTTCACATGTACAGAAAACAAAAAAACAGACAAAGCCAAAACAAAACTGAAACTCAAGAATTTACACAAATTTTATTTGATAATAAGGTAGGTTTGAGACAAATTTCAGAACACAGAAGGGGTTGAAATTAGGTATTGGCACAAATGTGCTAAAGTGGTTTGCACATTCCTGTTCACCGTAGTCCTTGTATTGACCTGGGGTGCACTTGCCAACTCCCTCCAGATGGTTTCTTGACACCTTTCTACTCTGCCACTTCTATGCAGCATTAGCAGTGGATTGGTTTGGTCATCTGTACAGGCTAGCCACTCTCAGATAATCGCTTCCAAAAGTATCACCAGTGGTGAACCAGCAGGAGTCTGTGTAGGAGGCTGCTCATTACACCTGGGGATTGTTCTCACCTACTTGCCTGTTTTAGACATATTCTACAGTCGACAAGTACTTCAGCCACTGCAGAAAACCTGTAGCCCCCTGAAGACAATAATTATTGGAAGCTAATGCTGTCATAACCTTCACTTTTAATAAATAGAAACCAGATCAATGTTATTAGCTGCACTGTGATAGATTTCAAATCTGTTTACGTAACTTCTGTCCTGACATTGAACAAACATGGTCAGTGAGAGCTCCCAAGGCAGAAAGTCAATTAGGAAAATGAAATAGTTAGAGGTAAATAATTCTTGACAGCTGTGGAATTAGGACTGAAGAGACTAAATCTTATTTATTGTCCTTCCACTCTTTTTCTGTGACTCCCTTCCGCCCTGCACCCTCTTCCCAAAATGCCTACAGCTCTCTGGAGACTGCACTAAACAGAGACAATGAAGTCACCGGTGGAAGAACCCAGAGCAAATACTGCCATCAAGTGTCCAACAGCCGTGTTTACAGCGCAGACTCCACCGACATCTGCGCATGGAGATGCGGGGGCTAAGGCACGGCAGCCGCTGGTGGGGGATGCTCAAACACAATTCTCTCTGGTACAACGTCAGTTAACAAATCTGAACGTACAGGTCAATGCAAACTCATCCTCCTGGGCACAACAGAGATGCATTAGAGTCTAAAAAGTGTAGCCAGGGTGGGAAATCATTCTCCCTATGTCTGAGCTTCTGTAGCTGCACAGCCTATTCCATTTCCTGGAATGCCTCAAAGTCGAATTTAAATGTTTTCTCTTGGCTCAGAACTTAGGTGTGCTGACAAGAGCGCCAGCAGAAAGCACACTTAAACATGTGGGATCACTGCTGGCACCCTCATGGACTGCCATTAATGTGGGTGTCTCAGTCAATGCACTGATCACAATGCAGGAACACCCTACAACATCCAGAAGGATCTCCCAGCCCCTTGGACACACCCAGAGCAGCACCCACTAGAAGGCAGGAAGCAGCTCCTGGGCCTTATCCCTTTTTTCCTCCTGTTGGGAGGTGACACCACACTGCCAGCCTGGGCCTCTGACTCACTGGCAGCAAACCCTTTTCCCCCTCTATCTTTTGATCTTACTGCTCAATTTCAAAAAAAATCTAACTGAATATATGTAGTTTTTGAAAATTGGTGATTTCCAGTGAAAAAGAGAAACTCTAGCTGAGTTTTATTCTTATTAATCTTGTGAGAGGGCTGATTCATAACAATGGCGGGGAACAGATGGGTTCTCATTTAAAATATTTATATTTCAAATTTTCACTGTTTATTATTTTAAGCAGATAATGTACAAACAGTCCTTTGCGGTCATCAAAAAGAAAGGTGTGTCCTCTGAACATGTTAATTTTCACCGTGTAATGTACTATATGAACAATGTAAATAAAAGTTTTGAGGGAATTGGGTTCAAACAACAACAATCAGTACAAAAAGCAGGAGCAGGAAAGTTTTCTGGTTAAACTGTCTTCACAGATGCTTGAAGGAGACTGATAGTGAACATAAATTGTGCAGCTTCTTGAATCTTAGGAAGCAGGAGGGCAAGTTGTGGAAGCTGAAAAGCAGAGAAAGAGATAAAAGAAATTGTGAAATTAAAGGATTAGGAAAGCAACTGAATTTATGAGGAATTTACAATAAATAAACCTGTAGATTAAGCAGAAACATGACTATATGGAACAACCAAGATAAAAACATAGAGGAGATTAAATAGAATATGTAGCTTGAATATTGCATATGGCATAAAGGTGAAGACTGATAGCCTGAATATGACATCAGAAGATAATCAGATAATCAATGTCTCTATATGGCATTCAAGATTCTTAACAAGAATACAATTTTATAGGCAGCAGTAGGTTAATTATTCTGTGTGTATTTGTTATCAGTATGATAGAAATTGGCCAAAGCTGAGCCATAGTGTGATAGAAACTACTGGCCATAGTTGAGCTTTGGGATCCTTATATTGACAAAGAGAGGAAATCCTTACTTCGTAAGGCTAGATATAAACAAGATAGGAGTGATTTAACATAAATGTTGAAAAGAGGAACATTACAGTTAATCCAAGTAGTACAGACACCACAGCAAAACAGAATGTGGGATTTGAGTGTCATTAGAGGATGTGGGCAGGGAATAGGCTGTACCTGTGTCTCCACAGAGGATCTGGGACCAAGGATAACCTCTCCATTTGGGAGCTCTCACAAGCAACATGGGAATCTAGCATTGCCTTTCAAGTCAAACTTTGACTCTTGGAAGGAAAACTGATATGAATGTATACTAAAGAATGCATCTGTCAGAATGCATGGACGATACTTATTTTCTGTTATTTCGTCAGGGAATCGGGGTATACGTCTGAATAATCCCTTATGAGAAATAGGAAGAATAGTGTTTACATTCACTATTCAGACCTGAAAGACAGCTCAAAAGACCAGTGCTTGCTAACACTGTCACTTTAGGATAAACAGAGACTGCCTGCTTTGACACTCTCTGGTGTGTGGCCTATCTGGAGAACACCATATATATATATATAGTATTTCTGCTACCAACAAATGTTACTCCTCTGCTTAAAATTGCGTAATTTATTAGAGTTTGTTTCCCCTTTCCAAGAAAGAAAGAGGTCAGGAAGTGCACCTAACCCTTCATAGCTTTACACATCAATCACTATGAGGATTGTAATATGATTCCCACACAGTGTGGTTTGGCGCTGCCTAACAATTAATCTTACATACATTTGGTGCAAGACAGCTCTGCAAGGCAATTTGCTTCCAGAGGAATTTTTGAATATACTTTAAAGCACTTAAGTGTAAATCTTTATAAAATGAATAATCCATCACAAATAATTAGAGCTGTCCTTAGAGGACTTGGTACATATATTACCATTAGTTAGTCAGAAACAGATGTGTCGTGTTTATTTTACTGGTTGACATGGCCAGAAGAGTCAGCTTTTCTGATAGAGGGTCTGACTTGGATGGTAGTTAGCAATTCCAGAGGGTGCCAATGGACAGCCTGTGTAATGTGAAAGAAGTCCACAAAGGAAGGCAAAAATCAAAAAAGAAGTAGCAAGTACTTTTTCAGTGGTTAAAAGGAGATGTGACAAGCTATTTACTTTTTTTCTCCCCATGTGACATTCACTATTCAACTGGCAATTGCCAGTTTTCTGCAATTTCTTTTCTCTCATTATGCTCTGCACCCCATTCCAAAATTAACTAGGACATCTTGCCCTCAGGTTGCAATTCCTTCCTGCTTTTAAGATAATTATGTACTTTTTAGTCCAATAGTAAACAAACTCTTTTCCCCTTCACTACTTTTAAGCTAGGTTTGACTCCTCATACATACTGAATATGCCCGACTCACTCCACTGTGTTGTATTTGGTTACACAACAAAGGTTTGGAAATGGATCCTGGAAGGATTAGAGTTTGACTTTTTCATGGTACACTCACCTACTTCTTAAAAAGGTCTCATTTATTCACCAGCAACATTCAAGGATCCCAGAGACCTTACAGGATGAAACAAGTGGAATTTACAGACATGTAGTGAAATTGCAACCTATATGAGGTCTGCCAAAATTCAAAGGAACTATATGGGAACTAAAACCAAAATTCAAAGGAACTATAAAAAGACTGAAGTGAACAGGATCCTCTGTGTAGAAGATTTGTGCATATGTATCTCCAAACTTCAAAAGTGTTTCTAGATAAACAAGAGTAGATAAAAAGTAGCCAATTCTGCAACAACATTGTTATGTGTCATCCATCTTTGGATCTAGGTTACATAAATCTGCTAGAGAGCACTCTGTTGAAAAGGCTGAAAGAAAAATTACACTAGTGATAGGGTGAAGGAAGACAGATTACTCTTTTTTCTGTCAACAACATAATGAAAAAATGTCTTTAGGTTATGTTGTGTCAGTTTTATGAACAGATTACTCTATCAAGCAGTATATTTTAAAAAATTCAAAAGGTCATTAGGTCAGGAAATATTTAGCTGAAAGTGTACTAATGAACTAGCAGTACATACAGCCTGAGGTACATTATAATAAGCTTTGGATTTTTTTAAGCACAGTCAAACAAGAGCTGCAAAAATGAGACTGCAAATACAAATTTCCTACTAACAGTTTAGTTGCACAAACACAGGATCCACTGGGAGAAGGAGGAATAATTTATGGTACTGGTTGTCCAAATCTTCTTATGCCCTGTTAAGCCCTTTGCCTTTACAGACAAGATGTAGCTTTGTGTCCCTTGATTTCTCAGTGAGGAGTGGGAGATTGCAACTCCTTATACTAAACAGTGCTTAGAACACATATTCTTAGGCATAATTCCATGCTGGCTATCTTGCAAGGTGAGTTTGACTGATTCCCAGACAAAGAAACAGTGCAGGGGGTGAGTGAAATGGTCCTGCTGGGATGACAAAGGGCACAAACACCTCCAGACTCCGACACTGGGTAGATTTCAGCTGGAAGAAATGGTCTGGGCAACTCTAGTGTGATGCTGGGGCAATCCAGAGGTAGCCTTATTGTTCTCTAAACCGGGTCCTCCCTGAATGCTATCGAGATGATAACAGCTTTAGCTGTGTTAACAGCGGTATGTTAAGAGTGATATTTAGCCACTGTTGGCCTCTTAACTTAACACTTCTCAGCTGCTGCAAAGGCTCGAACTTCTAACTATCCATTAAAAATTCAAAAGATCATTTAAAATTGTGATTCTCCCACCCCTGGAGGCAGCAATTTTGAAAAATGCCCTCGGAGTTCAAACCGAGTGCACATGTCGTCCTTGGCTGGTGTAGTATTTCAGAACCCAGGAATCTATTTTCTATTCTGAAGCATGTTTTACGTCGACTTCTGCATCTGGTCAATAAATGTGAAAGACACAGATTAAAAAAAAAAAAAAAAAGTGTGCTTAATCATATTTAAGTATGTCTTGGTCACCCTAGGACAAAGTATTTCAACGAACCAATTTACTGATATTCAAAGGGTAGGATTCTTTTTTTGTAAAAGGTTTTCATGCTTCTGTTTCTTTCAAATTGCATTCAGCACTCGAGAAACGACCTTTAATAGAATCATGCTGGGTGTTCCCATTGCATCAAGCAGAGAGATGCTGTATCATCTCTAGTGCACCTAGGGAACCTGTATGAAGGAGAGATTTAGCACAGTAACTTAGAATTCAACCTCATTTGTCTTCAAAACTTTATCCTCTATACTGGTCTCATTTTGGAAGATTTGTTCTTGCTGTGGGCCTGTGGAATATTAATTCAAAACCTCAGTGTGTGCTTGCCCAACTTCCAAGTCATCCATTCCACCAAAATTTATGTATGTAATTAAAGTAGTATTGTTTAGTGGAAGTGTATGAGTAGTGAAGCTGCCATCCTCTCAGAGGAAGTATAAACATCACACAAGCAAAAAGCCAAAACAAAACTCAATCAAAACAGACAGACAAATGAAAAGTAAAAGTTAAAGAGTAACAAATTTAGCCAAAAAGAGCTTGTGTTACATAGCGTTTCCTGTCCTTGGACAGGCCTTGTTATCTGTCCTAGATGAAAAGTACTACTAGTACAATAAATTAGGGGTACTCAGAGTAGCCATGCATCCTCTACATCCTCTACATACTTTTTTTTCTGTTCTTAAGGAGCCCCTGAAGCTAGAGGTGCTGCAAATTGCAGCATAATCCTTAGCTTTGTTATTCCAAAAGAGAAGCTTGCTGAACTGCCAGTGTGACCAGGCTATGGTTTTAAAAAGAGGAAAGATAGGACCATTTACTGGCAGTTAAGACAGTCTTACACAGACTTCAAGATTAAATCTCTCTTCAGTGCTGCTGCTTTTCAAATCTAAGTAACTTGGACTGCAGGTGAGGGTACAATTCTGTGTAAAAAGGTTCAACCCCATTGCGATGGTTCCAGCTCTATAAACTGTGCTGGTTGCCATTTTTACAGCAGGGAATCTTTGTTGTCTGCATAATTATTATCTCCACAAGCAGCCACACTGAGCAAAGTATAGTCACAGTAAATTACCTTGGTTCCCAGTAACAATGAGTGATTTACTATTAAATGTAAGGAACGTAAGTACAGAATTTTTTGTGACTTTCTCGTCATTTCCCAACCAGTGAGGATTCCCATTGACTGGTTTAAGCTCCTGCTTATCATCATCCCCTTGCAGTTCCAAACTCCACAAACACTATTAAGTGTGCAAAGAAAGCAACCATTACCCAAAAGAATAAGTGTTGTGTTATGAGTATAGGTTTTCTTGTAGACAGACATCTAAACACTCTCAGAACTTTTGCTCAGGTTTTTTAGAATTCTAATCTGTGCTTTTTTTAGTCCTTTTGAAAATTTTTATCATAAGGAAAATGTTAATTTGTGCTGCTAGAAGTTGAAAATCAGTACTCGAGCTTATACTGCACTGGCAGAATATCTCTATTTACTTACTAAAAAAATAGTTCAAGAAGTAAGGTAAATAGCATTGTTTGGATTGCAATACCAACAAACAAATACACAACAAACACTGAAGAAAAAAAAACAAACCCCAACTTGTCAGATTCTTATCTCACTTTTAAACAAGTACTAATAATTAATGTTGGTTTACACCTTTATATGAACCTGAAGGTCTCTTCCAACCTGGTGATTCTGTGATTATACCAGATTGTTCTGTTTTAGGATAAATACTCTCTGACCTGTACACACATTCAACTAGCACAAAACTAGTTACAAAAATGTTTTCCTGTGATCTTTTGCACTGATAAGGTAATGCCTTGGTGGAGAACCAAATCTCTCAAACAAGACTGTCAGTCATTATGCAGATGGTGCAGGACTCCTCATTGCAAGCGTTGCAATGGCATCTTCACTGGAATAGATCAGACTCCTGTATTGTGCAGTTGAGATAAATTTTTACAACCCTAGTGATCCTACTAGGACTCTAGTCCTATAAGCAGGATAAGTACCCTAATAAGGGGTTATAACTACCCATAAATTGCTATGGACTAATTTTAAGTACCTACGAAACACATTCTAACTATCTTGGCAGTGGACAAAAGGCTATTCGACCTTTCTATTCCTACATATGCAGTTTCTAGTCGTTATTCAGATTCTCTTATCTATGCACATTTTAGCCCGGAGGAGCTCCCAGGATTACGAAGTTTCTCCACCCAGGATATCCACTGACACATCTTCTCAATGTGCACGTAACATCTATCAACTTATCTCAGCATCCTATGCAGGCTGCCGGCCTAATACCTGGCACCTCTGGGAATCCAGCACTTGGGGAGACCCAGTGTCAACTAGACGACGGCTTTGAGACAAAGCAAGCCAGGAATTCAGTGAAGTAATTTGTCACAAATGAGTCCACCCTCTCACCAGTACAAAAACAAGCTGGGAAGCTCCTGTGAAGCACTAAAGGTACGCCCAGAGGCACACCTTTGTATACACAGTCTTTGCAAATGCCAGCTACACTACAACTAGAATTACAGAAAGAATTTGCATTTCTTTTTTTTATCACTATTATAAATTAATTTCCCAGCATGTGTGGTCACACCTGCCTTTGCAGGAAGTGCAACAAGTAAGGTACCTGTAACTCACCTTCCAGCTCAGAGGTTTTCACAATACGAGTTGGCTGCCTTGTTGATTCACTGTAGCGTTTCATCCCACTGACAGGAATTTTGCAGAAAGGCAAAATTATTACAAAGGAAAAATAAACACGTGCCCAGGGTTCCTTTTTTTTTTTTTTTTTTAACTTTACACAGGTACTTGTCACAAGGTAAAACACAACAGCCCTTAAGACCCTTGACTTTTCTCTGAGAAGTCTTTCCTCCCTAAATCATCACTTTTGTTAAACATGCACTTCTTTTGCAATGTTTCTGTCCTGTGAAGGGGTAACTTTAGTTCAACCGGGAAGTATGAAAATGTTTCTTTCCTACCGTCACAGAAAAACGAGGAAGTGAACAAAACAAGAGATGCAAGGAAGAGAAAAAGTCTGCTCAAATTCATACTGATTTCAAAAGATCTCCGAGGGAGAGCTGCAAGCCACAGTAAGAGCTGGAGATTTACTGGGCAAGAACCAAAAACTGAACTCAGAGCAGAACCTGGGAGAAATGGAGGCAGCACCTAGCCACTCAACCACCTCATTATGTTTGTACAATCATAAATGATTTTTAAAAATGGAGATGCAGGGGTTTGTGTCCACATCTCATCAAACTTGACACCATTCTGACTTTTTTAAAACTGTTTTTATCTTATGGAGAGCTTTTCACTGTCTGCTTTACTGCTAAAAATATAAGTGCAGTACCTGAGAATTTGGAGGGGACATTCTCTTGATAAAAACAAGCCCCAAAGTCACACATTCCAAGAAAAGTGTATGTTGAGGGACAATTTTACACATATAAAAAACTGTGTTTCTTTTCCCCAAGACAGTACTTTCCCCCCTTCACCCTTTATTTTCAAGATGATGTGGATGGTTATAGCTCATCTTTGACACTGGTATGAAAATATTTCTAAAAATTGAATAGGCAATACTGCAACCCCCTGAAGCTTGTAGGTTATAGACATGAAGGAAAAAATATATTTTTGGCCCATGTCTTTTCAAATATGGAAATCATCTTTTTCACTCAGAGAAGTCAGAAGAGGGATAAGCAGGACTGGCTACATAAATGTTAGGATATATATAAGAAATGTAAAGCAATCTTCTACTTGCCAACCATTTGTCAATGGGGGGGCTTTTTATTCACCTTTCTTCTGAGGCTTACTCAGAAGTATGTATGAAAAATTTGGATTCAATTATCTCAATACTTTCGAAAATTTTAACTGAAATGTTCTTGAAATCACAGCTGAGTAATATTAACAAAACTATACATAATGAATAGGATCAGTTAAGAATGTAAAAATTTTGAATATTTGAACTTTATAGGTTCTAACTATGAAGCTGCTTCTCAAAATTCAATAATTAAAAAAACCCAGAATGACTTTACTTTCTTTAGATACCTTACGTTTCTTCATACTCTTGCTCATCTTCTCTATGCAGCTAGCAAATTATTAAGAATCACATTGCTATGTATTTGCTTGCTGTGTGTACAATAAGTTGTGCTGTTGGTCAATACTTTTATACTACCCAAAAAAACCTTTCACCAGTCTGTATGCCAATTTCAGAGCAAATTGAGCATTGCTGTTCTGTTACTTGAGGAACAAACAGGTTCTGAATGATTTACTGTGTGACTAGGATTTCATGGCAGTGGGAAGGTTTAACTTGCTAAAAAAATATTTTATTTACTTGATACAGCATTCCGTTTCTTTGCCACTCAGATCTCTAACCAAAAAGCTCAGCTGAAAGCCCCTTCTACTAAAAAGATTTCTTGTTTCCTTCATCTGCATTAGAATACAAGGAAAAACACACTGAGTGTGTGCTAACATTCTTCTTCCTTAAAAATTTTTTGGGGAATGACTGAAACCAGCTTTCACATGTTTTGAGGAAAGGATTCAAGAAAATTGCTGGTTGTATTCAAAACTTTAAAAAAACCCATTAATTACAGAAGTTTATTCATTTTCTACATTTAGTCATAGGTATGATGAAATAACAGTAGTTCACTGTTCACTGTCAGTTCTACATAATATTGTAAAAATACCGAACACATTAACATCAAATTTTCTTAGTCTGTATATGAAAAGTAGTTTCTGCTTTTCCAGATTGTTGTTTCAAAACAGTAAAATGTTTTTCTTCCCTAGTTTCTCAGGCTTGCCAACTGAAAAAGCATCATTCCTTCAATAAATTCATAAATTTCTACCATTAAAAATGGAAGTGAGAAGCACCCAGGTAAAATATTCCTTCAAATTAAAATAAATTTTCTCCATGTATTATTCACACTGGAAAAAAAATAATCTCATTTATATGTGAAATTCAGTAAGACAATGAGGCCGTTTAATTGGTCTTTTTCTAAATAAGACAAAGAAATTCTGGAGTTTATGCAGAAACAGTGGGATGGAACATAAAGTTTCTTATCACTATTCTTCTGGAATAACTCTAAGATTACTCTAAAATTATTTTCTCTGCTATTAGTCAGTAGAATTTTGGCAAAACATATTATTGTTTCAGCCTAGCAATTAATCTATTATTGTAAAAACACCTTAAAATTTAAGAATGTCAGTCTTGAATGCTTGCTTGAAGCCAAAGGAATCACATAAGAGGAAAACAGACATCCAGGCTTGTTATCAGTTTAAATGATGAGATGCAATATTCCTCAGACACATAACATGTCTTGATATAAAATAACATGTCTGCAAGTAGTATTTAACCAGAAACAGGAAGGGCTTGCTGGAAATCAAATACTAAATATAATTCTGACTGATCATGTAAAAAAAATCACTGAGTTACCTAACTTTCTTTAAATATATGATCCTCTGTTCAGTGAGAAATGGCAATGTTTCATGGCTTTTATAGTGAGTTCAGGATTTTTCTTGGATGTGTGGGTATTTTTGTTTTAAATATCCTGTGAGTTTTCTAAGATAAAATATAATTCAAAGGAGGAAACCAAATTGAAATTTTTGAGTCAGCGTTATTCTGAGTTGTTTTTTTTTTTAAAGGAGAAAAACAGTTTTAAAAAATATCTAATGGGTTGCCAGAAGACAAGGAACAATAGCAGAAAATACTTGTGTCTTGTAATTTGGGAGGCTAGAACTTTCTTCCAACCATATAAAGGCAGATTACAGATTTTAAGATTGCATGGACTGGATTTGAAAATGATTCATTGTCATGTTTCTTCTACATTCTTGTAGTAAAACCATGTTCAAACTTGGAAGGGGGTGGGAAGGTAGAAAGGAAGGTAAAGCAGCTGAGGTATGTGAAAATCAGCAGGCAATTTTATAAAAACTTGTTAAAGATATTTGCAGTTATTTCTTGCTGAAGATTATTGTTCAGAGAGAAGTAATTAGTCAGAAAATTTCCTCTACTTGCAGGGCAAACACAACTTCCAGAAAACAAGTTGATTTCAAAACTTGGGTCACCAAAATATTCTTAACACTGTAAACCAAAAAAATAATTTAAAAACCCTGGGGTCCTTGTCAAAAAAGACCCCAGCTAGTCCTTCTTCTTGAGCAATAGGTATAATATTTGGAAAGCACATATTGCAACAGAATGATTTATAATAATAGTAAAACAGTTGGAGGATTACTCAGAAAGTTGCATCATTTTTTTTGCATGTAATTGTTCATTATTTCAAATAAAATATTCAGTCATGCCAATCCATTCTGGTTTTATACGTAAAACAGGGCATGGTTTTTTGCTTTTCACAGGGTGAGGCATAACTCATGACATTTTCCATCTGCGTGTAAAAAGTTATGAATTTAGGCAGCTAATGAATTCATAAATATACTTTGTTGAATTTTCAAGACACAGAATACTGTCACTTTCGCTGTTCTTAATGTTCACACAAATCCTGTCTGACACTGGTGTCTGTAATAGTGCTATTTTCAGGACTTATGCAGAAGAAGCTATATAAACAAAGTCCTTAGTCAACAAAATATATGGGTAAGAGATCCAATCTATAGTTTTAGGAACATCTATTTGCAACACTGCAAATAGCAAGTCTGAAAAGTATCATAAAAACTCTTCAGTTTAGGTGAGTAATCTGTGGACAGATAACTAAAAGACTGTGTCATGAAATACAGGGTATGCCAGCTGAAGTGGCTTAACCAGTACTTGTCAGAGTTTTGAGTGTTATTCACATTCTCATTTTTTTCTTCTGCTAGGTCAAGTCCCCAATTACTATGAAAATAAAGCTACAATACCCATAAAAAAGGACAAAAATGTGCTGGCCTCTCAAAATCTGGACGTGGGAGATTTACTCCTACTCAAGTGAGGAAAGACAGAAGTTACATAGGTACACACACTTGCCTTTAGGACCACCCAGAGATATACTGGGTAAAATATATTTCTTGGGCCTCCAGGTATCTCCCCCATCCCTGTCTCTGAAGGCCGTTTGCCATGCTGGCCAAAAAGGGCTGTGCAAACGAAGTGAGAAGGTGGAGCTAAGTGGGAGTAAGAGTAACCTGAGAAGGCCTCCAGCTAACTCGACTTCCAAGTCATACCGGTCCTGTGGATGGATTAACCAGGTCCTCGCTGATTCTTGGCTGTGCTGCAAGTATCTTCCAACATTAACCCAGAACTCCATACAACCACATGGAGCTGACGGAGACCAACCGTGATCACTCAGGAGTGCACAATCTGGCCTTCCAGGTAAGCATGGTTTCCTTTGCTTTCTGGGGAAGAGGAAGGACTTAAAAACTGAACAATGTTGAATTCAGACCCCGAACAAAGAAAAAGCATTTTCTGCGCTCTGCCTGCAGGTATTTTACAATAATCAACCTGCTGATACCCTGCCAAAGTACACGGCTCTTGAAAAAAAAAAAAAAAAAAAAAAAAAAAAAAAAAAAAAAAAAAAAAAAAAAAAAAAAAAAGCTGACCACAATTGACTGATTATTCAGGAGTATGCTCTACTCAGTGGTATACAGCTAGCTTTGAAAAGTGTCCTGACTTGGTAATATTTCATAGGCTAATGGATCCCACAACTGGCTCCCATCTGCTGTATCAGTTGCTGGTTTTTCCTGAGGATAGGTAATTTATAGTTCTGCTAAAGAGAAGATCAGCATTATGCATCAGATATATAACTCATCAAAACAATGTATTTCAATAATATGAGAAAAATAATAATGTAATAATGTAATCGTCGTGGGGCATAACACTCTTCCATGCATTAAGTGCAATTGTCTTCCGCTCTCGAGAACAGAGAGAGAAGAAGCCAACCCAGAAAAGCAGATTTCATAAGGGAAGAACAAAACGCCCCAAACAAACATCACCAAAAAAAAATTAGAAAAATTCAAAACAGCAAAAGTAGTTATTGTTTCTCAGTGCCCAGCATCCCTGTGCTTTCATTGGAGCTAGAGCAGACACAAACAGAAACTTGCTAATCCGCAGCCGGGCTGGCTCACTGTACTCATTGCTGAAAGTAGAATAGGCCGGGAAGAGCCAGTGGCTGTGAAATACTCTGAAGAGTTAATATTCTGTATTAACAAAGCAGCTCCTTGCTTTCCTTTGCTGTCTCCTATCCTGACACTGCCCCTGATCCAGCTAGCAGGAAGTGGGTAGCGGATGCCCTTATCCGCAGACACTCCAAATAACACAGAAGGGTCTTTGTAGATGCTAAGCATGTGGACTATTACATAACATCAGCGACATTCAACCGCTCTGTATATTTATTTATTGCACTATACGGACAGACAAGCCCGTCAGGGAATATTTACGGAATGTAGGCAGGAGTGGTAACTCTTAAAACATAATATCCCGGTGGCTGGGGCTTTCACCTGGGTAATCAATCAGAGCGCTCTTAACGCATCTGTGCTACGGAGCAGATAGATGAGCAATTTGAACTTGAGTCTTCCAGAGTTCAAGCGAGGGAGTTAAGAGGTTTCATCCTGTGTTTTCACACAAAGTATGTGCCTAAGCGAGCGCCATCAGATTCCTAAGTCTGTGCTTACAAACTCAAAAAGGAGAGGACTACCTAGTTGCAAAAGCTCAGTGTTGAACTCTCTAGAATGGCATAAGCTGAAAATCAGAGATCTGTGGAGCACAGTAGAGTGACCCGGGTTAACCCTCTGCCTTATGCAGCTAACTTACCCGGGCCATTTTACTTACTTTTACACTATCTGTCTCTGTTTCAATATGTAAGTCACTCTCTATAGAGAAAATAAAACACAGAAAATAGGCAAAAGTCTGTATATACACAAATAAATCACAGTAAAAGTCACTGAAAAGTAAGCAATCTCATAATTTCCCACTATTTCATGCGTTTTAAGGTTTTCTTACACAAAGAGAGAACACTTTAATTCCTCCAAAATAAATGTGTCTTTTTTATTAAGCAATGAGTATCTTACCTCAACCACAAAATATGAAAGTGTTCTGGAAAATGTGTAATTTAAACATTTTAAGTATCCATGTAAGGTACCATTTTAAGTATCCATAGGTACCTTTAGATGCACATGAACTACTTGATTAATGCACATAGGACTAAAGTAAGAGAGGGACAAAGTAAATCCAAGTTAGGCAACTTGTTTTATAAAGTACCTAAGCTAGTAAAACATCTCTCAATGTAATACAAATCAGCTCAAGGTTAACAAGTGATGGGTCAAGGATCTTTATTAAGTCAAGAATTAGAAGCATTGTGCTTTCTGTTGCAAAGAGGCTCTGAACAGGATTAAGAAGTTGTAATATTGAGTAGTCTGCTTTTTGATTTGTCACACAAATGGTCAAAGGGAGATAACTAGGAGCTCTTCTCAATTTCTCAGTTGCTATTGATATGTAAACACACACATGCATCTGTACTGTGATAGGATTTTCATTGCATCACAGAAGCATTTCACTGCATCACCATTTTCAATGATACTGTCGTACACCCTCAGTTTAACCTACATTTACTTTCAGATAGGACATGCATCCATGTAGTACAAAATTATATTAATACCAATAACCACATTTTTTTAAATGCTTGGTTCTGCAAAATATCAGCTACTTCTTTTTACACTAAGCAGTTTCCACTTGAGCATAGTGTTGAAATTGCATGTCCTGCAGCATTATTGCCTTGTGATAATGCCCATACCTGCCACACACAGAAGCAACTTTCCTCCTTATTAACAGCTCAGAATGGTCTCAAAAGAAAACAGACAATAAACCCCAAATGTACACCTCTACTGTTTGTCTCTTTGTGTCTGTCTTTTTGATATTGGTAAAATCTCAATTACCAACAACCATTTGGGTGTATTATGGTGGGTGAGTATTTTCTATTGCTTTTAAGAACACAAAGCTTTCTTTCTGCCATACTGGCAGTCTTCCTTGCCATGCTCCTACACTTCAGTAATGAAGAATTTACTTATAAAACCCAGTGCTGTTGTTAAAACCTACATGCTAAAGTTACCTGATTTAGATGCTGTCTCATAGCTAGAACCAACAGATTGCTGCATTGTTAATAATGAGACATTCAGGTTGTTAAATTTTTTTGCATCTTAAAATGTAATGTAATTTAAGGAACTTAAATTATTATTCTCCATTCAGAAAATTTTTCCTGGTCAGTGTCTATGTAGCAGCATAACAGATTGTGTATCTATAGAGACAATAATGTCATACATAATGTGTAGAAATGCTACTGTGTCTCTTGCCTTCAAGGTGGTTCAGCTAACTTCTCATACATGACACTGGCTGGCTGGAGGACCTCTGCATTTGCCCACAGTTTCCTGCTCAGGAGCCTCATATCACTAACAATTACCCTAAAACTGAGATTTGCTTTACCTAGCTTGTCTTTAGCCGTTATTAAAGAGGCAAAATTTTTATCTTAACAGTTCTGATGATTCGGATCTCTGATAACATTAAACATCAAGTCACAGTTACTCCATAAGGAATTATAAAAGCTGCAGCTTAAAAAGGAGCTGTAGGTGAGATGAATAAACTGCCCTACATTTAAAAGCAGCCCAGAGGCAAACAAAATAGATATAATGCAAAGGTAAGGTAAGGTAACAGCTAATAAATATATATTGTTCACTGGCCTCCTATTCCTAGTGTTATGATCCATTAAAAAACCTATACCTATTTCTGTAGCAGAGCACACCGTGCTCTTAAAAAGTTGACTTGAGGAAGGATCACCTCTAAAATTCTGCACTTTACTCACAGTGCGTAGGATACTGCTATTGCCATAATGCATGCAGTATTTGTACTCCATTTAATTCAATCAAGCTTAAAACATATCCTAAAAGAGACCATTTCTGCTTATTGCCATTTCCCACAGCTTCCTAGATACTCTTGTCTGATTGGTCATTTAAGACTATAGATGCTATTAAGATTTTATGAGCATCACTGTTGTGTTCACCCTTGGAAATGAAGGTGGTGTTGCACTGCATAACTTAACCAGACCTAGACCAGAAATTATGCAATCCTTTTCCACATTTTCAAAACTTGCTTTCCAAAGCCATACTTGGGGGGGAGGTTAGTAAAAACCCCCTACATTTCAGGATACTATCCAACTATCATACCCTGACAACCGAATTTTTTAAAGAAAACAACAATGTACTCAGAGGTAGGGAGTCTTATTTACAGACCTTTTCAAAACAGCTATAAAGACATAGCCTGCTAAATTTAAATCTGGCAGAACCTGTTTCTTATCTGTTGTTTCTACAACTCATTTTTTCAAGTTTAGTACATGGATAGTGAACATTCTTCCTTCCTGCCTTGTACACTGAGCTTTATAATTTGGCAGGTATTTATGAGTGCTGTGGTTATTAATTTAAAGGAAATCTTCCTCAATATTTAAAATGCATTTAAACTCCTTCAGAATCATGGCACTGGCTAGCAGAAGATAGTACATGAGGAGAAACCTCGATGAATGGTGTTCAGCTGCACTGAATATTTAAAGGAAAGCAAGTTTTGAACTGCAAACTAGATGGCTTCTCTTCTGCTGGGGAAATACTGCTAAAAGTCTAACGAGGTGTAACAAAATCCGACATTATAACTTGAACTATTTGCTTTTGAAGCGTCTGTTTTCCACTAAGTTCTTTGAGTATCCCGATTCTAATCTCCAACATAATGTAAGGACCCACTCTTAAACCATAAACAGTTTAAGCAGCTGCCTGTATGCAATGTTGGCCTGCGTATTTTCCTCCCTATCATGAGTGTTAACACCATCTACTCCAGATTGTCTGCTATTGTAAAAAGCATAATAGAAGTCATTAGCTTTTTGCAAAATCCACTCTCTTCAAGATCAAGGAGGAGATGGCAGGGAAGGTCCATGAATGCCAGTCCTGCAACAATACTTGGTGACTTAACTGTCAAGAGGGAACTAAACAAATATTGAAAGAGCATTTCACTTACGCCGTTGAGAGAGCTAGGTCCTTGTCATTTAATTACATATTTTACAGGAGGGGAACTCCAATCAGTTAAAGTAAAGCAGTTTGTGAAAGCAGAAGGACAACTTCGAAGCACTTTTCATATTACAAACATTCAAAATAGGCGGATCAATTCTGTAATTCTTTAACTGTGCACTAAAGCAAAGAGAATTTTCTCATTCAAGCTTCTCTGTAAACTTCCTGCTCTCA
Organism: Cettia cetti; assembly: GCA_013401135.1. Lineage (NCBI taxonomy): Eukaryota > Metazoa > Chordata > Aves > Passeriformes > Sylviidae > Cettia > Cettia cetti. Next base: position 25,764 of record VZUI01039818.1, read on the forward strand.
TGTGGCCTGATGGTCGAGTAGGTTCAGAAGTGAATTTTCATATTGCTGGAATGGCTTGAGCCCGTAACAGGACTGTGCTAACTGTAGTTCCTCACACTTGAACATCCGTTTTCTCTTGCACAGTCTTGTTCTCCAGACGTTTACAGGGAGCTGGAAAAGGATACTGAGTTAATGAGGTAGACGTTTTCTGCCTGTGCTGAGTTGCTTACACAGCCATCAGCAACAGCAGATGATAAGCACAGACGGACATTTTGTTGATGACCTCCTTCAGCACCTCAGACAGTAAGTAAGCAGGAAAAGGGAATAGGCAGTTTTACTTGTCACTTGAATATTTCTGTTCTTATTAGAAATTAAAAATAGCTTTTTTTCTTCAAGCAGTAGGGTTAAATAATGTTTTCATGAAACAAAACAAAAAAATTCTTTGAAGGGGAGAATGAAGAGACAGCATTAAAAAAATCAGCTGTGAAATAAGAGAATCACTCAGCTTCATGGCACTCATTCAAAAACTGTTTTAGTCAACAGAAGTACTAAAGTAAACTTGTTATGAGCAGTAATTAACCAGTTTCTATTGAATCAGTAATAGTCCAGAAGTGTGATATGATCAGTTGAAATAATGACTTTTTATGTTCACAGAGAAGGACACAAATGTACCAATGCAGTGTAGACTACTGAGTTCAGTAATTGTGTGATGCTTTTACTGGTTTTGTTACATTACTCATACATTCATCTATTTTAATTACTCTATAAATCAAATGCAATTGTTGCAATTATTGCACTTATATCACCAAAATGACTTGTACTGGTATCTTTCAACACAGAATATTCTTTACTTATGTATTTCATGGACAGAAACTTGCATGCTTATTGTTTCTCACACTGACAAAAGTTCAAGGAAAACTCTGCTTTTTCTTCCTCAGCAACAAGTATAGGCATGGTTAGAAGGCAAACAAGTCACAAGTGTTTCTGAAAAAGAAAAACCTCTCTTAAGGGAAGGAAAGGATACTCTTGGCTTAGAAGCGAGGAAACTGATGTATCAAGGCCACAGCACTTGAATAAACAGGTTCTTGTGACTCCTTGCCTCTCCCAGACACACTAAGTTACAGAAACACTTTGACTGAAACTGACTTCTTGTGAAGTTCAGAGGCAAAGTATCTTTAAGGATAAATGTTACTGAGCATTGTTCTAGTTGCTTCTAAGGTCATGTTTCTGATAAAAGGCAAAATTAAATTCATTTCGAGTAGTACTGCTTATTCCTGTCTTTATCATAATTTGCTATGATTCAGTTTATTTTCTATTGTTCATGTGAAAGTGATTGTTTTCATTGTAAATACTAATTTGCTGAGTTTATTACCATGTAAACAATGAGATACTTCATGCAATAAAACCAGTGAAATGACTGCACTGTAATTGCTGCTAAAAGAAACCATGGAAATACAAAACATTCACAGCAATTGCAGATGTAAGTTATCTGAAATTTTGCTTAAGCAGCTTTCTTTCAAAATCAAGAACCAGTTATTCCACGATCATTAAAAGAGATAACTTACCCTTCAGAACATTAAGAAACAAGAAAACTGAGATTCGGGAATTTTGCCCTTGGTGAGGGAAGGCCTGGATTTTTATAAACTTTTTGAACCAGTCCTGAGACAAAAAGCAGCACAATTCACTATGGGAGACATGTGAGTTTTGTCAAGAAAACATCAGGTTCACATCAGTTGAGCACCGTCCATGACCAAGGCACCTTTGTGCTATAGTGCAGGCATTTGAACAGACAAGCTTTGCACACTAAGTTTTGAGCTCCCTGTTCTAATAATGTTAGAATTGTAGAATCATTTAGATTGTAAAAGACCTGTAAGATCACTGAGTCCAACTATTTATCTAGCACCACTATGTTCACCAATTAACCATGTCCACAAAGTGCCACATCTACAGGTTTTTGGAACGCTTCATGCATGGCAATTCTATCACTTCCCTAGGCAGCCTATTGCAATGCCTGACCACACTTTCAGGGAAGAAATTTTTCCCGATATCTAATCTAAACATCTCATGGTGCAACTTGATGCCATTTCATGTCACCCATTCACTTGCTTCCACAGTACCCCAGGCACCAGGTTATAAAACAGTTCTTACTTTACATGAGAAAGACTTTCATCTTCTGATTTGAACCAATATAATTTCTGGTCCTAGAACGACAGTGATGATGGTGTGGACGATACAAATCTGAAAGGCCTTGGAGACAATTTGCAGAGAATCAAGAATTCACAAAATAAGAAAATAGTGCATACTAATCAGGTATGGTTTTTTCCTTTTTTTTTTTTCTTCCAAGTAACCTTATGAAAATTAGTAAACCTCAAAGTTAATGTCAGCAATGTAATAGTATATCTAAGACAGATATTCTAACAGAATCTGAATATAATTTAAAATGTATAAACAGACAAGGAAATGAGTTCTGTTCTCAAAAATACATTAAAGAAAAAACAAAATTATATGTGTAGGGTTCAGAAAAAATACATTCCATTGCCATAAAGGCTTCATACAATATTCAAAAGAGGCATCAGAAATGGTAATCAGAGGGAAGACTGTAGTTGAAGTGTTGACATAGAAGCATATTCTCATGTGAAGGTGGAAGGGGAGAATTTGTAATCATTAGTTTTAGAGATACAATCTTTCCATAAAAGAATTCATATTACTAAATAACAATAAATTAATATTTAATTATTAAACAAACATCCCAAATAGGGAAAATTTCAGACAAACAGAAATTGAGGCAACAGGTCCTGTGTAAAACTGATTAAAGAAGAGAGCACAATACAGTCATTCATTCTGACTTTTTTTTTTTAACCTGTATGTTTGTTTAAGCTCACATAGTGAGTGTCCCACTATGAAAAGATGAGAGTCAAGTTAAAAAAAATCCATAGGTATTTTTCCATTGTCAGGTATTAATATTTTCACATCCTCACTCCAGAAATTACTTGGTACTCTAAAAATTCTGTTGTAATCATATCTACTTGCCAGGTTTGGTGATGGTACTCCAAGTAGCATATAATACTTGATGCAGTGGGTACTCATTTCTGTCTTCTGTTGTTTTCTTGGATATGATCAGAGCCAGCAAAGGCATGCTGCAAAGTAATGTTTCTGCTCTTAAAGCTAAATTATTTCCAGATATACAGTGATGGAAAGGATTACTTAGACTGTTCTGATAAGTCCTCCTAGGAACTAGATTGGAATCTGAGATCCTAGGAAAGATGGTAGATGGTGCTTATACTTTCATCTTCAAAAAAGCTATCAAAAAGGAAATTGTTAAAACAAAACAAAACAAAAAAAAGAAAAAAGAAAAAAAAACCAACAAAAAGGACTTTCAGAACTGATTGAAACTGTAGAAAATTGGAGAAAAGTAGTGGCATCTATGAAGGCTTGATTTTTATTGGGGAAAACAATTTCTCAATGAAAAGGTTCATCTGAAAACATTCTTCCACTACTTGGTGCAAGAGTATCAGAGATGTGTATATTTACACCAATAACTTCTCAGGCACGCTGTGACTGAGGCATAAGAACTTATTTTGAGGGTCTTTACAGTTTGGACTTAGCAGTGTCTTGCTTTGCTGGCAGAAGTCCACATGCCCACACAGCCCTTATGTAACTCTCAGCAAGGGCCAGCACTCCCCACAAGCCAGATGTAGTGTCATGTTTGACCATGAAAAAAACCCAAAAGGCATTTGCATCCACTCTCCAATTTCCTTTTGTATCTGCACTTTCACAAAAATATGTCTTTGATTTCAGTTTTTCTCACCTTTTAATGTCATTGTAGGAAAGTATTTGTGACAAAGAGAGTGACATATTAATGTTCTGAGTGTATTTAAATGCATTGTAAACAATATGAAAATATGTAGATTGATTCTTTTGTAATTAAAATACTCAAAAGCAAAAATAGGTTTTATTCTCAAGACAAACCATTTATTTCACAAATTCAGAGAGCCAGAGTTTAGGCTGTGGGTAACCCAGGCACAGGGAGTATGTTGTGGCATGGGGAGAAGAGATAGGAGAGCATAGCCTGGCCTAGACAGTACATGAAGTGGTGGCAGTGGGAATGATGGTGGGGGTGAAAGCAATATCTCTAGGACATGGTCTTCAAGCTGTGAATCAGGAGAGTTGACAGTGCCAAAGGGAGTGAAGTTGCCTGCAAATGTGAAAGTTCACTGCTTCCACCTGCAGGGCTGGGACTCTCTTGATTTATAATGTAGGTTAAAAAATCTCTGAGAAATACTGGTATGTAATATATTCCAATAATTGAATATATGATATTTTTATATTATCACCACGCATTATCACTCAGATACCTCGTACAGCCACTGAGAGGAGTACTGCCAATTACCAAAAATATGTAGTAACTCAGTAGGCATTTTTCAGGTTTGCTTTATTTCACAGTCAAGACCAAAGAGGCAAAGAAATTGAGCTTAGTGACAATACCATCATATGTTGCAGTGCAGCTCCACAGAGCTACACAGCACCCCACTCCAAAACTGCAGCCAGAGGACCAACAGATTCCTGCTGGTTTTATGCTGCGCATTACCTAGGAGAGTGAAAAGCAGCTTCCATGTATATACTCCTCTGGTCTTGCCACGTGTTAGTTTTGCCTTTGAGATCAATAAAGTCTGAAGACACTTGACAGGCTGAAAGAGAAGAGAAGGTCCAGGGATCCCACTGTGGTCTTTCTGCTCTTAAAGGTGGCTTACAAAAAAGGAACAGCAACTTTTTATAGGGGCATGTACTCACAGGACATGGGACTGCCTTTAAATGGAAAAAGGGTAGGTTTAGATCAGATATTAGGAATAAATTTTTCACTGTGAGAGTGAGGAGAGCCTGAAATAATTTGCCCAGAGAAGCTGTGGATGTCCCATCCCTGTAGGTATGCAAAGCCAAGCTGGATGAGGCTTTGAGAAATGTGATGTAGTGGGAGGTGTCCTTGCACATGGCAGAGGGTTGGAAGTCAATGACCTTTAATGATCTTTAAGGTCCCTTCCAACCTAGGCAATCCTTATGACTCTGTGGTTCAAGTCTCTCCCTGGAACTGAGAGCTTTTCAGGGCTTCTGGCAGCACCTGCAGCAGGACAGACAGACAAAATGAATGGGCAAGGTGAGGCTTTTCAGGGCTTCTGGCAGCACCTGCAGCAGGACAGACAGACAAAATGAATGGGCAAGGTGAATGCAAGGTCTGTGGTGGGCCTTGCTTTCCACAGCAGACTGGGGAATTGACTTAGCATAGACAAAAGCGACAGAATAACAAAAGGTAAATTCACCTGCATCTTGCCACTGCTCCAAAAGTGGCTGAGTACCGTGGGCCGCTCTTCCGAAGAGGGTAGGACACGTCCACCAGGCCAGGCAAAGCAGGCCTGTCCTTGCCCTGCTCATGGCCAGACACACTGGGCCTGTCAGCTGGTCACAGCGCCCTGGCAAAGTGCTCGAAGGGAGAGACGTGGGCCACATGCAGGTACCCTGCTGTCTTTGAACACAGTGGTCGCCTGACCTGGGCCCTGGACACTCTGCAGGCCCCACTGTGAGCATGGAGGTAAGGGAAAAGCTCCTTCCTCGTGCTTCACCAGAGTAGGACAGGAAAAGAGGAGCAGCGTGGGCATGAGAGCCCCCATGGGTGTGCTGAGCAGATTTCAGGGGCACAGCCCCTCCTGGCTGCCTCAAGGCAGTCCTCAGACGGGGCACAGGGCAGCCTGTAGTCATACAAAAGCCTTAAAAGTGCCATGCTTATGTGGACTCAGGTAATAAATTTTTTAAGAATAAAATTGCCTTGGTTTAAGTTTTTAAAGCACTGAGCCTTGCCCAGTTTAACCAGTTTCCATATACAAAAGTTCCATCATAATTAAGTTCTGCGAAGAGAGCAGCAAAACCAGGGGGTGTCTACAGGAGGTGCTGGGTAAATTGACTAATTCACAGCTTCCTCTTTTCAGCTGTATGCAGCAGTACTTTCTATGAGGCCCTGCCCTCTTCAGCTCCGAGCAACACCGCTATTTTTCTCCCCTTTATTTCCCTTTTGAAAATGGTGTAGATGGCTTGGGAAACTCCTCAGCTGATCTAGGCACTGATCACAGAGTTGGTGGCAGATGGGAGAGCGGGAGCCATGTACACAATGCAGACAGGAAAGTCTAGAGACTGCTTCAGCCATCTGCCAGTGGGAGTGCTTTTTTGCACCTTACTTAAGAAGCATAAACCCCTCTAACAACCTTGGCACTGATCTGCTTTCCAGGGAGATGAATACATCAATATTGAGAGTGATCTGCCTGAAAACAAACGTGACTCTGTAGATGATGAGCAACCACGCTTGAAAGGGTAATGTGTTTTCGCATGAGTAAGTCTTCCACTCACTTCATCCTAGCCTAAGCAAAAAGCTGCCAGTGTTTATGCTTCTGGAGTGACAGCTCTAAATTTCACTGCTGTACCCCTATGCTACATAGACTTTTGTATTGCCTAGCAATTCTTGTAATATAGAAAAACAACAGGTTTAAAATTATAATACCTTACAAATGACATCTGTGATTGTGGAACTATCCTTTTAAAGCCTTGCTAATTAAAGGAGCAATATTTTTTCTTCTTGTACAATAACTTCCAATATTTCTAGAGAAATGGTTTTTAGATGCAGGCCTTAAAGAGTGGTCTTCAGGAAGTTGAAGATTCACCAGTGGTTTTCATTTTGCATAGCAATTTGCTCCAACACAAAGTGAGAACAGAATAGCTTTGAAAAGCCATTTTAATGGAGCAGAAGTTTTACATTGTGTTTGCTCTACTTCCAAGTGATCACAGGGTGAAAACACACATCCATATTTTACTTGAGGAATAAGTATTTTTTGTGAAAATGACAAACCCTGTTTAAGGCATTAAAAAATTAAGACGCAATACTTAAAATCATACTGAATGTTCATCTGTGACATTGATTTCTTCCTACAGAAGAAAATAGCCTGTGGTCTAAGACACGGCCCTTTTGAAAGATCAGTCTGTTGGTAACATAGATTCACTACAAGGGCAAAGTTTTATCATTCCCTTCTGGAGTACATGCAGAAGAGAAAATTGATTTCTGAGTTACAAAATGCAAGCAAGAATAGTTTTAACATATATAAATAATTTACATTATTGTGTTTAAGAGAGATCTGTTTTATTAACATCTTTAGTTACATTTCAAGCCTATAGGATCAGCTTTTTGAAAATAATTTCCTTAGTAAATTGACCGTATTTCATAAGGAACATATTTTTTCTGCCACCTTTCAGAACAGAGCTGCATAATTATGATGTATGTACTCAAATATTTAAGATATTCTGGTACCAAAGTCATAATAGTCTAAATTAGTAAAATAAAAAGGAGAGAGAGATATTAGATAAAAGAAGAAATTACAAGAAATTATAATCTATAAGTAACAATTTTAAATACCAAAGGACTCATAAGTATCAGTAAAGGATAGTAGATAGTATTTTTTCCTTTTCTTGAGTGATGAATGAACCATAAATTTTAAAAAGTAACTGCTTTTTCATCTATTTGTCTCTCATTTCTCCTTTTTTCTTTTCCTGTTGTAGCTAATCTTTCTGCTGAGATTAAGTAGATAACCTAATGTTCTTACAAGTTGGGAAAAAAAGCACTACGATTTGTGAAGAAACAGGAATTCCCAGAACTGAAATTGAAGTATCAAAAGCAATCAAGATTTCTCTGAGAACCTATTATTCTTTGTATTTGGAAAGGAGTGTGTTCCTGCTCTGTTCTCCTGTGTACTGATATAATTTAAAATAATATTTCTTGTTTCTCTCAAATTCATTTTAAATTAATTGAATTTTCTTTGAGTGCAGAAAAGAAGGGTATTCATGCTGGGTTTTGGTGTGCATCTGACTCCAGCTGCATTTAGCGTCCAAACAAGTACAGTCTGAATAATTAGCATCTCTAAATATAACATTGCCTTTATGGGCTAGGAATTTGAGGCACTGCTTCAGAGATGTGCCTCTCCAAAGCTCTGAGATGACAGAGACATAGCTGTAATTTTTTTCCAGCTTGCACAATATGAAGGTGATATTTTAGCCACTGCTTCTGTAATTTCCATGGATATACATCCATGTCACCAGCATATTTAACATTTCAAATCTGTGTAGAATTTATTCCTTTAACTGCTATTTCCCTAAATTTGGATGTCCTTCCTGGGATCCCTCTGTTACTTTTAGTGAGGAAAACAAAGAAAGTGAAATATGTTATAATTGGAGGAACTGATACTCGAGCATGACATTCAAATACGACAAATAATTTTAACTTCCATGAGATGATGAGATGAAAAGTTAGTTCAATAACAACCAGAATTTAAAAAAACCAGAAACATCTATGCACACTGTAATAAGGTTTTAGATGAGTGTTGGTTATTTTACACGAGCACAAATTCAGCCTTTGACCTTCACAATTACAGCAACACTACTGTTCCACATAGTAATGCTGGGCTGGCTGTATTAACAGTCTAGTAATGGACACTGAATCTTTCAACTACCTACCCAGTTTGCACTAATCCTGTTAACTAATCTCTTCACAGAACAGCTGTACTTCAGAGGGTAGCAGAATGGTATGCTGACTTCAGCCCATAAATGACAGATTGGCCCATTAAATATCTGCCATATTTTCTTTTTCACCCATCAACCCAAAGAAGTCCTTCTCAAAAGTCACTTTTTATTTAGCACTTCAGATCTTAATTTAATTCCTTCCAAATGCAGTGAACTTCAGTGGAGAATTTTTCACCAATTTAACACTATTTTCTTCTGCAAATCTTACATTTCTATTCTTTGTTATTTTCTTTTTCCTAGACATTTAGAAAAAAATTATGATGAAGTCTGTGAATTTTGCAAGAAACATAAAACCAGAATTTATTATGTCATCTACGGAGTTTTTATAACAGGTATGGTATATTTTACACCCAGGATTGCTGAAGACTTATTTATTTAACTGTATGAGATTATAGGCTATGTTGTGTCTTTGTCTGACATAAAACCTCATTATTGTCTTTAACCATATATTTCAAAGTAGTTAAGAATTTAGTCCCAGAAAAAATTCTAGATTGCAAAACCTTCACTCATTCCCAAACATAACAAAAGCATGAATCTCACTAAACTGCTTCTCCAGCATGTTTAAAGTCTGACTAGCAACTACACTTGCAATAACAGCATAGTTCAGACTTTGTGTCTACTCCATTACCAGCTGACTCCAAAATTAATTTCAGTAACTTGTCCAAGACCTTGAAATCACTTTAAAAACTGTCAGGCACCAAAAAGGACTGAACTTAAATCATGTACTTATGACAGTATGCACTGCAAAATCATTCAGATAGTCTTCTTTCTCCCTTTTGTAATTAGCCAGTAGTTTGGTTTGTTTTCTTCTACTGCATCAAGTTTGTTTTTGAGGTCTTCCTACTTGAACACTGGGAACACAGAGACTTGAAATATCTATGAGACAGGCATCAGCACACCAGGAGGTGGTTATAAAAGTGTTGCTTGCATGCTTAACATCTTGCCCTCACAATATCATCTTGTCTTGCTTTATCATAGTACAGACATATTCTGGCTCAAGAGAGTGAGTAAGTTCTAAGAATGTGTCAGGATTTCATACATTAACTCCATGAAAACCAACTTGCATTACAAGAATCAGTAGTCCTTCTTTTATTTGCCACAGACAAAATCAAATCATTCTTTACAAAAACTGAATATGGTATGGCCAGCATTTTATCAGTAGTGAACCTGTCAAATAAATAATTTCATAGTTACTTCATAAAATAAATTACTTTTAAGCTTCCCATTTACTTCAGGTCATCAAATCAGTCAATCGACGTATGTTTGTAAGAGTTTGTTTCTAGTTTTATGGGATAAACTCATCCTCTTTCAAAAAAAGTAACAAGACTCATGATCTTAATTCACACTTTTTACACAAGAAAAAGAAGTTCTTGTAGATATGTAAAATTTTTCTGAGTGATTAACACGTTTCATATGAGCTTACTTTGGCAAAAGCATATAATCTGCTTTGACAGAAGGAAAGCCACCTTTCTTATCAAGGGAGCATATCAAAGTTGCAACACTATCCAAAAAAGCAAATTTTTTCATTATTTAGGCTGAGAGTCAGAAAAGCACTGAAAAGACAAACACGGGCCTGACTTTGATCACCTCTTATAAATTTAAAATTTGATCCTGTTTTTAAAAAGACCAACCTAACTGACATGTGTTTTCTTGTTTCTGTGACAGCATACTTGGCAGGAGTTATTGCAGCCTGCAGTATGAATTTTCAGAGAGCTTTGCCGCTCTTTGTGATCACGGTCATAGCCATCTTCTTCATCAGCTGGGATTTTTTAATAGCTAAGTATGAAGACAGAATTGCTGCATTCTTTTCCCATGGACACCAATATCTGAAAAAACAGTGGTTTTGGCTAAAATGGTAAATATTAATTACTTTCTATTTATGTAGAAGGATAATGCACTGGTCAAGTTACCCCAGTGATTTTATTTCAACTTCCCCATTTATTTTACCTTATCCACCTCCCACAGGGAGGTGGGTAAATCACACATATCTCAATAAAATCACAGAATAATTCAGTGTTTACCAGTTTATAGATATCAGAAACACATTCAGGATTTCAATGCAGTAAGGAGGGGTCAAAAGTCTTGGAAGAAAGCATAGAAAAATACCACAAATTGAGATGGCAAAAGATTGTGGTTGAAAGAAAATACGTTCACAAAAGTTCATGTGTGTTGCAGTTTTTTGCATTCATTCTGCAAAACAGAAAGTGCTTCACTGTTGACAGAGCTATTAGGTTCATAAAACCTGTAACTCTTAACATTTGCAAACTGCTAAAGATTGGAGTGTATTATCTAGACACTGCTTTTCCACATATACCCCTAGCAATTTTTACTTGACCTTCAGGAATCAAAACACGTCAGCCAGATTTAATGCCATAATAAGGTTGTATGACCTTAATTTGGAATGGTAGACTTTCATCTGCTAGATAAATGGTAGATAATTAGACCTGTCAGATACTTATTTCAAGTATTCCTGAGCAGTGATCGGGGTTATTGAAGTTATCCCCAGCAAAATGAGGAGACAAAGGAGCCTTGTAGACCAAAGAAAAAAAACAAATGAAATCTCATTAAAAAGGAAAACAAAATTGGCCAGCTACCTTCTGTTTCAGCTAGGTCACCTACTAGCTGAGAAAGAAAGTTTTAAGGAGGAGTCATTCCAGTTCAGGAAAATGTCCCAGATTATTCTTAAAATTTAGAAATGGCTTTGCTAAAAAAGGTGGTAAAGAAATTGTGGTCCTTCTGCTCAGGAGCCACCCTAGAGAACAGTCCCATGGAGGCATTTCCATTAGATGATCTGGTAGCCTCTCTGGGAAAAGGAGAAAAAGGAACAGGAGAGCCCTGAGGAGCAGATGGAACAAATCAGGGGCAGCAAGTGCTTTATTGCCTGGGCTGCAGTCCTTAAATTGTACATATCACAGACTAGGTGCTTAACTGTTTTCTTTCAAAAGACAGACTCTCAGGTGTAGAAGGCGTTACTCAGGTGTAGAAGGCATTACTCAGCATTGCAATGGCCAGTCCATTTTGTGGAGTTTGTCTGCAATGTTTTTAATCCCCATCTAAAGATGGAATTTATGTATCTAGGTACCTCTGAAATCAGTGAAAGCTTACTGTGAGGCAAAACTAGCATTGAAGACTTGGGACTGTGTTTGTTTCCTCCCTGTATATGGGATGATGAATTTTGTTGTCTTCTGGGCTGTTGTTGTAATAATTACCTTCAATAAATAAGCTTATCATGGTTCTCCAGTGGGGATCATAGAAACACTGCAATACAGATGTATACATCTTGTGTCATTGTTTCTGAGATAGCTGAACAGTCTACATATGGTTACAAGGAAATGAGCCATTTATAGCCTGCTCCTCAGTCAAGTGTGCTTTATAGGCCCAGCAGCTAAACAGCACAGTACAAGTAATAAATACCACAGCCTCTCTTTCCTGGAAATAAAGAAAGATTCAATAAAGGAATGAAGGGAAGGAAAAGAAAGATGACATAAGAAAAGATATCACATTTCATTTAGTAGACATAGCACCCAGACAAGGGTCACTCATACTTTTTTTGCGGGGTTTCCCCCCATACTCTGGATTGGAGAACATTTCTTCCAGACGCCACCAAGGGATGTTGCCAGAGGTGCATCAACAAAGGCATGCTCCTGCTTGTGTAGAGCTACAGGTTTTACAGCACAATACATTGTACAGAGTTTATTCACAAAGAGAGGTGGAAGTGCTATGGGTATGGGAAGGGAAAGGAATATCCCAAACATCTTTTTCAGGATATTGTGATGCTTTTTATTTCCTAGCGTGTTGTGTGCAACTCTTATTGTAACGATCATTTGCTGGCTCATCTTTGACACAACAAAAGGAGAATCCCATCAGTTAATCTCCTTTGGTGGACTTGTGATGTATATTCTCCTGATGCTTATCTTTTCCAAATATCCAACCAGAGTGAGTATTTATTCTGTGATGGATCTTTTGAGATTTTTTTTTTTATTTTGTGTCTAAAAATCTATTCCCCTACCCTAGCAACAAGTCTAGTAAGAGTAACAAAATGTGGAAAAGTAAGAATATAGGCTTGGCTAAGACCAAGCACTGTATTTCATTTCTGAGGAAAATAGTTTTTCTGTTGGGGACCATGTATGTGGCTGTACACCTGTCTCTCACTCTTTGGGAAGCTATTGCCCATCTTCTGTTCCAGCCCTGATACAGTTCAAGCTGAGATAGGCCTTCTCCACGCTTTCACCCACAGGAGCCTCACCATAGTCCTCAGCACATCACAGACACTTATTTGAGGACACTGTCATCACATCAATACAAATTGTCTGGAATCAGAGCTATAATATACTTGTGTAGTTCTTAACGTCTCACAGGTTTGTTTCCCACTGGAAATTCAGCAGCCAAGGCCAAGCTGAGGTCCTCACTTTTTGCTCTCCCACTCCCACAGGCCCGCAAATGTCATTTATTTTAATTTTCCATTAGAAATATGCACTCTTCTGCTGTGGTATTGCAAAGGGCTTAGTTCAGCCACAACAATTGCCACTTCAGCATTTACTCCTGTTTGCATGCCTCACATATCTCAGCATGCTTTCATTAATCAAACATCCATTGTCCAGGTCACCAAGTTTTCCTAGTACTTTTCGTATCTTCCATCAGTGCTGAGACTTTCTTTACAGGTGAAGTCCTCTCAGCAAGGACTAATGAACTTGCCCTCTTTTGCTGTCTCCAACTGAGTTGAAAATTCATACTCCAAATGCTTTGTGCTCTCCGATGAGCCCTCATTACACCTAATTGGTTTGTGTTATTACATTATGATCTGATTAAATTGTAAGTGATTTGATTCAATTTTCACAAAATATAGGTGTTTTCTGAGGCAGAAGAACAGGAATCAGTATAGTGAAGAGGAACTCATCATAGGCAGCCACAATTTCTCCTATGACTGCCTTTATATGATGAATCACAATATAAAACTGAGTAGTTCTCAAGTATCAAAAGTCTTTAAAGCTAGGGGATAGAAACAGAGTTGAAATTACCCAAGGAGAAACCCTGTAGCAAAATCCCCTTATTCTCTGTCCAGATATGTGAAGATCCAAGTCCCCTACAATCTTTTCTGGCAGCTGCTCCCATCCTGCAGTATAGTCAGACAATCCCTTTACATTATTTAAGCATCCAAAGTAAAATATTATTTATTAAGCTAACAAGTCGTTTATTTTTCTGTCTCTCTAGGTTGCTTGGAGACCGGTATTTTCAGGAATAGGAATGCAGTTTATTCTTGGGATTCTTATTCTGAGGACCAAAGTGGGTTTTGATGTATTTAACTGGTTAGGCATTCAGATCCAGGTAAGCTATTGAGCAAAGTCCTTACTTGTTTAATATAATTTTCTGTCTTGAGAGCCTTACATTATATAAACAGGCTGTTCAAGGATCCATTTGTCCCTTGATTTTGTTTTCTCTTGAAGAAAACTGAATTCTCAGAAAGGTAATTGACTTCCTCAGTTCAGCCTTCTTCTCATTTATTTTTTGTTCAGTTAATACAATGGCCAGAGTAATCTCATTTATTAATGGCTTTACCATTAATGGGCTGAAATTATAAAATGGCATTCTTGAAACACAAATTACTGTTGTGCCAGGGCACTCACAGGAATTCTTATATATGGCTCAACTCCAAATAATCCTTGCAATAAACAGAATATGCAGAAAAACCTTGGGATTTAGGGCACTAAATTATCTTCAGAGCCCTAATTATCTTATGAGCAGCAACATGCCTGGCATCAGGGACATTTCATAGTCCACATGACATACAAGAAAATTAATTCAGCTATATACCGGTGTCAAAATCCAGATCTGCATGCCGGAAAGGATCTCTAGAAAGTGGACAGGATCTTACGCAGGTATCCCTGCAGACACAAAATATTTTTAAAAAATTATTTCAGGTAAGTCATGAATAAATAATATCCAAAATATAGATCGGAGAATACCCACTGAAGATCATTCAGACTTTTCACCTCAGGGATACTATTCTCACAGCTGTTCTTCACAGTAATTAAGCACATGTAAAACCAGATAGTGCAGAATGTAGTCTTTGTGCAGGAGCAAAGGCACAGATAGGATGTCTGTCTAATTTGCAGGCAGTGAGAGTCATTTGGGTTTTGTCACCAGGTTCTCAGTCTCTGACTGAAGCACGCCTGGTACTCCCTTTTGTTAGTTTCATATTTTCATGTCTTGCGGTCTATCCTGTCAGAACTAATTATTGTAGCTAGTATAAACTGTATTTTAACTCCATTTTGAACTGTGTCAGTAATGCATACATTTGCATCAGAAGTGTAAAAATGCACTGGATCAAAATTTGAAAGTGTTAGGTCTTAGCTAGACCTTTCAAAACTCACTTCAGCCATCAAATCTCCATTTTCAGCAGTATGATCCATTGTACTTATTTACATCAGATAGAGCATAGAAATGCACCACAGTATTTGGATTAAAAAGTAAGTATTTTTCTCAGTGGAGCTTATGGCCTCTTGTGTCAGGTACTCAACAGAACACACACAGACCCTCAGTTCAGCCAAATACAGTCAGCAACAAGGCTTGGACCCCTACAAATCAGAGCCCAAGCTTCTTGGATCTCACCATATCTCTGCAAGACAACTAGCAATATTTGGTTGGGTTTTGGCAGGGACCCAGACCTTATGGCTAATTTACTTTGCTTTCTGTCCCTAGACTTTTCTGGAGTACTCTGATACAGGTGCCAAGTTTGTGTTTGGTGACAAATACACAGATCATTTCTTTGCTTTTAAGGTAAGATGGCTGTTATATGCTGAATGTGGCAGATAAACAATGCTAAGAGGAACAGTAGAGCTGGAAAATAAATTGTGTGTCTTGCCATACCTATGTAGTCACCAGAGAAATCAACAGGTAATCTATTCGTTATTATGTTGACAGGTAATCTATTCCTTATATTATTGGGGAACACTTTCATTCACTGCTATACGCTGAGATAGATTGCACTTATTTAGTCTAATTATAACAACATATACTGCATGTAGACAGAACTTTTTAATATCTTTCTACAAAGAATAGGTTGAAAGGCTCGTACATGGCCACTGACAGAATATTACCTCCTGCCTATCTTCCCCCGCTCTCCATGAGTAAAAGTCCTTGGCCATGCTATGCTGTTGTACTCACCACTGCTTCACAGAATTTCCTCCTGAGGAAGTGGAGGGCCTAGATGTGTATTTATTCATGCCTGGGAGAAGAGCTAGAAGCTGCATAAGCAGGAAGAATTACATGATATCGCATTACAGGGAGATTTCCCATCTTTTTCTTAAGCCACCTTTTCTGCAAACAGCTAGAATACAGTTTATCTGTTCCGTGCTCTCTAATCTGCACCAGCATCCTTCCTGGTTTTGCTTTGAGAAGTAGCTCATGCCACAATGCCTACTTAGGCTAGAATCAAGAACATACAAAGCAAAAGAAACACCAAACCCCAAATCAACCCAAATAACAAATAAATATACCCCAAACAAATATAAGAAATGTATCAGGACTTACTTGGAGACCATTCTTTTGATATTTCAAATATGTGACCATGAGCTTATATGCCTTTTATCTTGTGTTTTTTCTTGAGGTAATATTCCAAGAGCTGCAAACTTAGCTCTTTCATTACTTGAGAGAGAAGGTGCTATCTGTAAAACAGGCCTGCTACTAAGAACAGTCAGAACATCTTAGAAGGGAAAAAAAATTGGGTATTTCATCAATAAATACAAATTATATTTTAAGAGCAGTTCTTTTCAATCTTTTGTTTCACTTTCCAGGCTCCTCATACCTTTAATCTACTAAACACTCAAATAACGATTTTGATTCCCAGCTACATATTTTAGGGATGAAATTATTTAATCCCTCCCACCCGCCAATGGTACAAAACACTTTGCTTACTAAAGCCATAACTAGGGATTAAACAGCTGAAAATTTGCTTCTATATAGGCAGACATTCTTCAGTCTTATCCTATGGTTCAAGCCAGCAAAGTCATGGAATTTTCTAGAAGATGATAACAAGGAACAAATAGAGTATTCCCGCATTGAAAACATAAACCAAAAAACAAATTGGTTTTCAGAGCTGTATATATATAGGAATATATACATATATATATATGGTCAACAGAGTGGCAGGCAAGTGTACAGCAATATCAAAACATTCTCTATCTGCTCCTCCTCTGGACAGGGAATTCCCTTTTCCAACAGTGAGTGACAGCCAGCCTGTTCTCTCTTGAAACATTTGTCACTTATTTAGACATTAAGCTGGTCCAAAGAGCTTTTCTGTGTCTTTCAGGTATTTTATGGGGTTGAGATGTTGTGATGAGCTCTCCAAATCTTGCCCCAAGATATTTCAAAGCATCCTCCAAAAGACAATGCTTAGCTACTGAGAGATTAGACAAGAGACAGGATATGTCTGCAGGAAACTGTAGAGTCCAGGTGTATCCATACTGCATCCTTAGCAATATGCAGGGACACATCAGTTTTCTTCCAGGTGCAGTGGACACGTTACCAGAGCAAACACATCCCATATGTGCATATGCACACTCATATATGTTCTGACCAGTTCCACCAGTCCCCCAGTGCCTTTGAGCACACAGTTCTGGAAGCACTAATTAGTCAAAAAATGCACACATTTGAATGCATAAACTGGGTTATTTCAAATGTGTATTTGTGCAGGCAGATGCAGAGTTTCAGATTTGTGAAAAAACCCACTTGTCCACATAAATAAACACTTCCAAGTACTTAAATAGATGGAAAAGACCATTTAGTATTAAGTCTTCTATCCTGGTGGCTACAAAAGACAAAGTTTGCTTTGACCAAGGAAGAAATTGGACTGTTAAATCTGTAGCTTGTTTTTTACACCAGGAGAATTATGGTTCCCTAAGAAAGGCTTTGCTTTGAAGGTTAAGCTTTAGGAGTGTATGAAAAAGCAGGATGTTTCTTAAACATCAATAGCAACTTGAAAGGAAAATAGGAAAAAGTTAAAACCATAGATAGAGGGGAATTGAAAGCAGCCAACAATTTTAACTCCCTGCTCTGTATGGTAATAACAAAAGAAAACACAGGGGAGGAAGATAATAATTTTACTGAACTGAACTATCTGCTCTTACTGCGTCTATCCCTACAGAATTTCAAAAAGGATCAAACTAGAGAAAGCAGCCTTATATTAACTTGCATAACAGCACAACAATATTGGTTAATTGCACTCTGTCCTTTCAGTGAAAGGTTCTGATCATCAAAATTGAGTTTCTAAATGTTTATCAAAATTGTTGATAGTACCAGCTCTCCTCTAGAAAGGCATAGATTCTATGCACTGAAAAGATCTGAACTAACAAAGTGGTTTGTTGTTTTTCATTCTGTTACTTGATTTTATTTGCAATACATTATGTAATTAGTGAACACCCACAAAAGCTTCCTAGTCTTAGTGGTTGTAGGAAAATGATTGCAGATCCTGTGGGCTGGTAACCAGGGATACACTTAGAGAAAACTGAGTGGCTGTATTCACATTTTAACAGGAGTTATAATACAGCGTAAATCACAGTTCCTGCTTTCTGGATGGAATATGGTTGGTGCATGACTTGGAAACTCTTCCATGATTCCCTATCACCTGTTGAGGGGGATGGAATGGAGGGTGGAATGGAGTGGAGGCACCACAGCCAGGCTCTGTAGAAATCCTCGTAGGGAAGAAAACTGTATACCAGCTGTCAACCCAGGGAAAGAGGGGAAGATGTTCTACTGGTGAGCCAGCAACTGTGGCAAAATCCCTCTTCTTAGACAAACTTACTTCATAAAAGCCTAGTAATAATATTAATGTACACCTCCGTGTCCAAGTTACCTTCTCCTGATGTACGACCACCCCTCACTGGAATGCATTCTGTGTTCTTTTTGACTGTATCTTTAAAAACAAAGGGAGAGAATTTTACACTACTCAGTAACAAAGGTATGAATGACTAGAGTCACTCAATCTTCATCCAAACACAAAGAAATAGTACATAAGTAAGTTGAGTATGGGGGAAGTTAGGGAAGAATCCATCTTAACTGCTGGGGTCAGTCAACGGGCAGAACCTGTCCTCTTCCCATAGGAATACCTGTTGGGTAAGAATCAGACTCCATGTGCCCTGGATACTTTTATTGCAGATTACTGCTTGTCTGTGTATTCCTTCAAGTATATTTTTACAGTCAGATACAATCTTCAAACCTTAACCTGTAACAATTTTATATTAATAGGAGGGTTATTCCTTAAATTATTAGTGTGAATCCTTTATGGACACTGGCAGCTGGCAGCAGGTAACACACTCTAATAAAGGGCAAGACCTGCTGAGAGGTCTCTCTTATGCTGGTGGTGTGTTTCCCTAAAACAGTCAAACCACCCTCCAATCCAGCAGGACTGTGCAGTTAAGGGTCCCTCTAAAGGGGTGCTGACAGACTGGTCAGGGACAAGGGTCTTGGCTTTCCTGGGATACTGACAGGCAAACACTAACAGGCAAATAAGTCTCTCCAGTCTAAGGGTCAAGGAAGCCTTCCCTTTTCACAGGACAGTGGTGCTGTTTTAGCTGTAACTAACTGTCTGACTAATTTTGGACCTTATGGAGGGGGGATTTTTCTTTGTTGTATACTAGCATTGAAGTGGTGCTGTCCTGAATACTTCACATACCTGAGAATCAAGTTACATTAGTTTTATTCAGGATGAAAACCCAATCAGAGAGAGGTTTTAATAGCCCATTAGAGAGTGGGTTAAGCATTCATGCAATTCTTTTAAATCATGTTGAAAGAAAGTATTTTTCAGTGTCCATAGTAAGAGAGCTATATTAATTTTTTGTATTTACTAAGTATATAACTTTAAATAGATTCTTTTAAAAGGATGTATTTGAATTGACTTAAACATGGTTATAAACTAATGTATATTATGCTAAGCTAAGTAGTATCCAAACAATTGTAGTTGTGTTAGAAAACTATGTAGATAAATGAAAATTAATTAATTACAGTACAAACAGGAAGGTCAACAATTATATAGCATATGTGTAAACTTAATGATAAGTTTTCAATACCTGTAAGTACAACTCCGAAAACATGACTCTCTTTTTCAAAGAACAAATAGCCTGAAGGACAGGAAATCACTCTAGAAGTTTTAATGATTTTGTGTCTTCAAATCAGGTACTGCCAATTGTGGTTTTCTTCAGTACGGTTATGTCTATGCTTTACCATGTTGGATTCATGCAGTGGCTTATTGGAAAGGTATGCATTTTTCCAATCAGGTGCTCATTTGGCTAGTGTGGGAAATGTTTTGAACATATGCAGAGGAACTGTAGCTTGGAAATAATTACAAATGTTACCATTACATTTAGGTAATGGTGGTAGGTGTGCAAAATCTTAATTGGCATCACACAGCACGCTTTCCCTCTCTCAGTCTGGTTTCATTGCTTACGTCATATTAATTGTTAGATTTGCCTGGCTAGCTTTAACATTCCTTGAATGCCATACTTCCTTAAATCTTCCTTTCTGCCTGCCCTTCTCCCAGCCCTCAAAGTGCAGGATGGAGATGTAAATCACAGAGTGGATTTCTGCTAAGCATTTCAGTAGCACCTGCATATACCTTCCTGCCACAGATACCCAGATAAGATCAAAGTAGGTTCCTCACTTCACTCTCCAAGTGCTCATTTCTGTCAGTATTGATGTCTAATGCTACTGCCTACTAAGATAAGATCAAGTCCACTTTCTGTCCTTTCTGTCCAATGAACCTATCATATGAAGGAAAAGATCTTCCTGATTTGAAGATATTCTTAAATTAAAAACACTTTGCCCTTTACATGCACAGGATTGTTATATAGGCACCATGAACATCACCTAGCTGACATAAGTGTGCAAAAATTGCAATGAGACATTTTTAGCCTTAATCTAAATTTCACTTTTTTCCCTCCATATGATCCAAGTGTTTTTGGATAAGAAGACAAGTAATAAGAACACATCAAAATACCTGTTTTGTTTAATTTAGTTTTAACATGTTTAATGCCCAGAATAAGCCTGGAGTACATTCAGTTCTGTTAAATTACTCCTCCTCTGTTGTGTTTTAGCATGTAACAATTACATGAATGTGCTATACCTTTAAGTTGAAATCATTAACTCAGGAAGTAACATGTCTCTGAACTCTTAGATTGATATCATTAACTCAAGAAGGGCATGGAACAGACAGAACAAATTTTTGTTTCTTTTTTTAAAATCATTTTAGGTTGGTTGGATAATGCACATCTTCATGGGAACAACTCCTGTTGAGTCTCTGGTAGCTGCAGGTAACATATTTGTGGGACAGGTGAGTTGAAGCACAGAAAATCATGCTAACATGCAACAATATTACAGAATATAGGGAAATGATGCTGTTCATTGAGCATTTGTGTATTAAAATAATAATCTCTTATAGAGGTGGGATTCCACTTCAGGAAGTCTGATGATTGATTTCCAAAACTGCAGCATATTCATATGTTTGCTATGAAGAAATAACAATTTCAGGGTTCTTTTTCTTTAGAAAAGGAAAGTGGTATGAAAAGATGGCACACAAAGCAGGCAAGGACAGGAGAGAGAGACAGTGAAGAAAACTAAGATCCAGGACTAGCAGTATAAGGCCTTGTTCACAAAAAGAGTGGACAACATCTAACTTCCCACTTTAATGTGAAATTTATTGAATCCACATTTACAACAATGCCTGTCTGAAGCTTAAAAGCAATGTAGAAAGATCAACAATTATCCAAGCCCAAATGCACTATTAGCATGATATTTTGTAGCGGTGCATCACCACATCACAATGCTTCATGATTTAGAGTAGTGCTTTTGCATGACACTGCCTCCAGGATGTGCTCACACACATACCAGAGGGGAGTGTTTCACTTGACTAACAGCCTTATCTGTGGCTCAGACCTGTGCTTGTCCCTAAATCACTCAGAATTGGAATAGAATTTCTTGGCAGTTTCATTGTGCCTTTCAGGGAGACAGCAAACTAGCCACAATTGTCATCAGACATTCTCTTTCTTGGGATAAAAAAGCCCCCAATCTACTGAAATTTCAGCACTCATTAGCCCTAGGATTAACTAATAGAAGATACCTAGGAGAGTATGATGCAGACACTAATTTTTCTGCCCTTAATACAAGAAATCTTTGCGCTCTTATTAGGGATTTTTTAATTTGGTATTTGTTTTTCACTTCCAGACAGAGTCTCCTCTCCTAGTACGGCCCTACTTACCATACATCACCAAATCAGAACTCCATGCAGTCATGACAGCAGGATTCTCAACTATTGCTGGAAGTGTCTTAGGAGCATATATTTCTTTTGGGGTAAGGCAGGGGAAGAGTACTAGAAAATATATGGTTTATATGAAGTCTTTTTAAGGATTTAGCCCAGCTAAAACATATTGAAAGTATCCCTCAATCATTCCCACTGTTTGGTTTTTTTTGTCTCTGATGGAACTAGCCACAGAAGTCCCTGGTTTTCTGAAAGCTCATTTTCTTTTCTTTATGAGTAGCATGAACTTTTAATAACTGCCTGTAGAAAAACCATCCAAACAACTGAAAAAATTCATTGCATTTCTACATGTTTGTGCATGTAGAAATATGATATGGTTATCATGGAGTATTTTCTGTCACCTGGAATTTTAGGTTTCCCCCTCCCACCTACTGACTGCTTCCGTCATGTCAGCACCAGCATCATTAGCTGCCTCCAAATTATTCTGGCCTGAAACTGAAAAGCCTCTGGTAACTCTGAGGAGTGGCATACAAATGGCAAAAAGGTAAGCTGATCCAGGTACCAGTTAATACTACTGCTAAAATGAGATCTGGAAAATAACTCCTCACACATAAATTTTAGAGGGATTACATGGTAAGTGTGCAAGCAATAAGTTAATTATAGACTGAATACTGCAAATGGTTGATCTATGAATTCAGGTGTGTGCCCATTTACAATCCAACATATGCCAAGGACCTGGGCCAAGCTGTAAACTCTCCAAAGAAAGAGGGAAATGCCTACCTGAAGTAACCTGCCAGGAGGCTTTCACATTTGTCATGAATCTGCAAATGCAAACATGTAAAAAGCAAAGGCAAAGAAATCATTTCAACCACAACAGCAAATTTGTTGCCCACCTGCAGGGAGTCTTCTCTTGAGAACAACAGGCAAAGCAAATAGGCTTGTAAAGATCTGTTCCTGAATGGCCCAGACATTTCTGCAAGGGCTATGTGTAAGAAGAACAGTGACCACTGCCTAATCCTAGCAGTGCTACAGTTTTGAGATATGATCCATATCTTGCCCAGCCCTGAATGTACCAGAATACATCCTCAGGGCACCACAGGCACATGCTTCAAGTGTCTGCCATGAGGGCTGACAGGAAAAGCCTACTTCACCTCATCATTCCTCTTCATTATTTTCTATATGAGTGTACAGACAGCTTCAGTACTAGAATTCTAATCAAGTGCATGTACTTTTTAGTTCTGTTATTTGTTCTTGAACTTAAAAATGTTCACACGTCTGTTTTCTCTTCATTGACAAAGTGAATCGAAGAATCTGCTGGAAGCAGCCAGTCAAGGTGCCTCTACCTCCATCGGGCTGGTAGCAAACATCGCCGTGAATGTGATCTCCTTCCTTGCCCTGCTTAGCTTCCTTGACTCAGCCCTTTCTTGGGTGGGCAACTTGTTTGACTATCCACAGCTCACCTTTGAGGTACAGTTTCCAGGCTCTTTGTGCATCTGACACACATGCATAATTTGTCTTTCTCAAATTTAAGTGCTTGTGTGGTTTGTTTGTAGTTGTTTTTGTGTTCTCACTTTGTGTTTTAACATGATCTAAATCCATATTTTATTTGCATGCTCTGAAAAATTTCTCAACAGTTAAAATTTTTGCCGTGTAGGTATTTCTGTATCTATTAGTCTGCATATAGCTTCTGTCTGCGGTGTTTTTGCTAACCCTCAGGAGATGTTTATACAGAGTGGGCTAGCATCTGCCTTCTCTGACTTGGCAGTGCAGAACACCTGTCAGTTACACACTGGCTGAGCCATTAACGTCTCCTTCAGCTAAACATAAATGTGGCTTTAGCTTCAGGAGGTCCCATAAAACCCTTGATGCTCACTAGGTTTTCTTACATGGGGATACTGGAGAAAGGCTGGGCTTTTCTGAAAGCAGAGTTACTCGATATCAGTTAGTTCTCAATACAATTACAATGTAAAACTGTACTCAAAACACTCAACAGAGCAAATGGGTTTCAAACAGGACTTTTGTTTGTACCTATGTCAATATGTCATTTTTGACCCAGCGCAATCACTTGGTTTCAGTGGTTTGGGCCTTTTTGTTTTGCAAGACCCTAAAAAAAGCCCTGTAAGAAATGTGGATATAACTTGTGTTACAGGAGCTGCAAAAGTAAATAGTCACTCATAACAGATATGGCTTCAGCTATACTGTTATTATCCTGCTGAGCTTTCACAGATGTCACACCCCAGACACCCACAGCTGAAGAAGTGCACAAGTATGCATGCCTCAGGCATACTTATGTAGGGGCTGGTATTTTCATAACTGCTGGGTGGTGTAAGATTTGAACAGGTAGTCCACAAGGAATTGAGACACACAGACATGATGCATGCAGCCTATCTTCATTAGGAGAGACACGAACATGTAACCTTTTGTGGGCAAAGAAACCACTCAGGAATAGTAACTGCGTAAGGACCTCTGTTACATTCCCCAAGGACAATCTGACCAAACCCTGACACAGTTGGAGCTATTTTGTCTCATATAGAAATAAGATATACTGTGATGTGGCATTTCTTTTTCAATTTGCATAAATCTTATAATGCCAGGAAAAAATAGGTACAGCTTTAATTGTGTCAGATACACGCAGCAACAACTCTTGTTTACACCAGTTGGAGTCCAATAACCTGATAATTAGGTGTGTTCAATAACAATTTGATTTAATCAGGAGAAAAATTAGAATCCTCAGTTCTCTTATCAGCTCTTTTAGTTCAATCTTCCTTCTTTTCCTCAAACACTGTGCTTAATTTGAAGCTATTATTGAGGGGCAAGAAGACGCAGAAACCTTTGTTTTATTTTAGATATAAAATCAGGGACATATATCAGTATTTTGTTATATCTAGAGTCTGGATTAATGTTTTAAAAGTTACTCAAGCATGCCTGCCAATTAAAAACTCCCAGAGTTCATGGCAGCAAAAATTCAAGGCAAATTTTTCTCTGCTAAAATAAAACCATCCTTATTTTAAGTTTAGAAAATTTATTGCCTGCTATTGTTCTTTGACCATGTCTTTTGACCTGCTTTTTCTTATATATTCTGCAGAACAT
This sequence comes from Cettia cetti, assembly GCA_013401135.1. Taxonomy (NCBI): domain Eukaryota; kingdom Metazoa; phylum Chordata; class Aves; order Passeriformes; family Sylviidae; genus Cettia; species Cettia cetti. The sequence goes on from VZUI01039818.1 coordinate 50,689, forward strand.
TTGTGCTTATGTCTTCATGCCATTCTCTTTCATGATGGGAGTAGACTGGGAAGACAGTTTTATCGTTGGTGGACTACTAGGTTACAAAACTTTCTTCAATGAATTTTTGGCTTATGAGCGCCTTTCAAAACTGATTCAAAACCGAGAAAAGGGTGGAAGCATGTACATTAATGGTGTGAAACAGTATATGACAGTAAGTAGTATTTTCTGCTCTACAGATTTATTTGATCAAATACTTTAATGTTGAAACTCAACTTCTTTTTCAATATGGTTGCATATTACTCTAACATGTGTCTTTGAGGAACAGAGTTCAATTATGAAAGTGCAGCATTGCTCTGTGTGGTTGCTGTGACTGTCATTGCCCTAGCTGCCTTGAACACGTGTAGAAACAACGGTGTGGGTTTGCGGAACATGCAGTGTCCCACAGGACATCACAGTTAAGACAGATGTTGTCTTCAAGGCAAGTTTCTTCTTGCCTGATTCGCAGAAATTCTCTATGAGCTACTCTCCGAAGAAAACCCTGAGGAAGAACTTGAGGATCCTCCTGCCCTCAGAGGTTTGTCCAAGCATTAAACTTGAAGAGAGGCACCCAGCAAGCTCTAGCAGGTGGTATTACTGGCATGCCTTTGCTGTAGGCTATTGTTCCCTCTGCAGAGGGCGGGAATAAAAAGCATGTAGTACATGGCATACACCTCCCTTGCCACACTGAGTCCAACCTGTCTGTCTCAGTTGAGCTTTCCAACCTTGTCCCAACTCTCACTCACAGTTTACCCAACAGAAGTGTAGCTCCTACTACAGTGCCCTGTGGAAGGCAATGCTAAGGGCATTGTGCATGTGGCCAAAGGTCCTTCAGTGATCAAAGCTGACCTTTGAGGATGTGACTGCTCCATTATCTGGCATTCACACGTGCAGCACATGCTGAGTTCGTCTTGAGCACAGGCAAAGAAAATCATGATATACAACTTTACACCTCCATTGTTCCTTGTTTCTCAAACTGAGAGAGATTATCACTGTAGAGAAACCCTGAACTAGAAAGTATTTTGTATAGCTCTTACTTGCTTCTTTGAATCAGATGGGATGCTGTGGATACCTCTTATATTAAAAACCAAAACCAAATTCCTGATCACTTGCATTCCTGATTGCCAGAATATCTTTTACATGTGGAGGGAGAAAGCCAGAAGGTCTGATCAAATATTCACACCCTTGCCTGAGCATCCATTACCAGTGTTCCTGAAATTCCTGGCAATAAAACCGTGGGTTAGAGTGAACTTTGATAGCACTGCTGTAGCTGTGCTTTCTTCTACTACATGAATATTACACTGCGTGAGTGAATAAGGCATTTTTTAGTATGGAATACAGGCTTAAAACACAGATCCTAGGAACTCTGTTTCACTTCCATCCATTCCCCCCCCCACCCCCCCGATAAGATGTCATATAGAACCTTCACATTCACTTCTAATACCTATAAGGAGCTGTATTAGCTTCCACGGTGAAAAGCTCAGAGAAACATAAACAATTTTGATTTTGATAAAGCTGGTAAAAATTGCCTGGTAACCATTATAATTACAGCACAAAGTTCAGGTAAGGGTGTGCTTGGCTTCCATTTTTAATTTCTCTGCAGATTCAGAGCTCTCTAATTCATCCACACACACAGATATTCACTCAGACTGAGCAAACAAGTGTCTTCACCTGAGTCATTAATTACATGGCTTCCTGTTTTCAGAGCTAGGAAAGTGCAAATGAAAGCAGGGAAATCAGAGTACACAGAGCTTTTTCTAGGAAAAGCTGGTAGAGTAGGTACTTGAAAAACATTTTCCTGCATTTGTACAGATTGATTGAAAGTATCTACAAATTGATGTTCATAAAAGAGGAATTAAACCAGAGAAACTTCTAATAAACAGGAAACCTGCTAGAACACTCTCTCAATTTCAGCTTGAACCTAAACCACAGTAAATAGGAATTCAGAGCTGCCATTTGCTGAGATATGTTGCCGCCTTTCTCAAAATGTTTGTACTGCACTCGTCTGAGGATTTGCAGAGTTTGTAGTCTGATTTCAGCTAAAGCCATTTTGTGTCCTGTGAGGGGTCCCTCTGTGGAGGTAAAGGCCAACTTTGTCCCTGCTCTGAGGTCCAGGCTTAGTTGATGTTACCCAAGGGGAGAAAGGCGGAAGAAGTTAGTATGGAAATAAGCTCTTAATGGGGATTCCAAAATCATAACGACCCTCTCTGCCTGTCAACACATCACTGTACCCACTTCCTAGGAGACCAATTTGCCTTCTTTGCACAGGGTAGAGCATGCACAAAGCAGCTTTGTGTATAGAGCCCTCTGCTTCTTCAGGGACAAAGAAGTCAGCGATGCGGACCAAAACCTGAGGTTTCAAAAGAGTTTTATAGAGGCATCCAGCTGTGAAAAACAAGTTGAGTTATAGTTCTCTGAGTCATGCTTCCATAAAATGGCAGCTAAATTGCCACTAGTAAGATAAGATTTTTTTTGTCTTTAATTACTAGTACTCACTTCAAAAAGGTACAACAATATACATAAGAGATAAAATCATCACATGGTTTGTGAGTCCTAACATGGGCAGTGGGTGTAAAAGCCTGTGACTTTTGATCTGTGAGCAAGTCTACCTTTCTGAAAGCCACACCTTGGGCAGCAACCAAGCAAAACAGTTATTTCTGTACTCAGAGCCAAAATGTCATGTTTTCAGACCTTTAAATCACAATGAGCTGCTTCAAATCACTCAGAGGGTGTGTCTTGCTTTTCAGGTTCGCTCTGAAGTCATTGCCACCTATGCTCTCTGTGGATTTGCCAACTTTGGCTCCCTGGGACTTGTAATAGGAGGCCTGAGTAAGAACCACTCTCACTGACAATTTGTTCATCAAGAAAACCCCAAAGAAAGCACCCAAAGGAACAGGCTGGGGCAGCATTAGGGGCTGAGCAGCTGGTCTACCAAGGCCTAGCACTCAACCATGAATGGAAGGGCACCCAGAGGGGACAGGGTTTGGTGTGGAGGTATTGGGAGAGGTGCTGAAGGCAAGGGGAAGGAACCAAGCAAGCCCTTCTGATAGTTTTCCCTGTTTAGCCCTCAAGTATGAGCCTGAGCTACTACTACCCATGAGTTTCAAGAGGAGCAGATCAGCTCCATGGCATGCTGGTTTGAAAGACAAATTTGGCTATTTCCCATAAAAACATCACATATATGCAGTAGGCTTACAGGGAAGGGATTAAAAAAAGGGTTTCAGATCTCAATGGAAAGGAAAAATTGAAAATCCATCTGAGATCCTTACCAGGCAGCCAGAATTGCTGGCAGTCCCTTTTACCCTGAAGCCACAGTGAGCTTTGCAGTGCCAGAAGTGGGGAGCAAGACTCAGCCATGGGGACAGACTATTCTGAAGGGAACAGCCATCCAGCACAAACATCCAAACTGCCAAAGCAAACAAAAGTTACCATTTAATATATAAGCCACCCATTTAATAGAGAGAGCCAACACTGGCACTTGGCCTTCAAATAACCGACTAAAAAATGTCCCATTCTTCCTCCATGTTTCCTTTAGTTTAAACTGCAGGTTGGAAAATTACTCCTATGGGGGCAAAAGCTGGCAGATTCACCTTCCTTATATGTATTTCTGTTTGACATACACTTTGTTTTTCTTCCTAGCAAGCATTGCTCCCTCAAAAAAGAAGGAAATAGCCGACAGTGCTTTCAGAGCAATGATTGCGGGAACTGCGGCCTGTTTCATGACTGCCTGTGTCGCAGGTACAGTGCTTGGGTTTGGTGTCCCCTACATTCAGTGACCACCACGTGGCAGTGCACCAGCACCATACCTGATCCACCTGGGCTGCCCCTGTCACTCAAACACAAGTATTCATGATCTTGGCAGGATTAAAAGTTGATATGAGAGAAAAGATTCTTGAAAACTAGAATATGAAAAGATGTAAAAATCTTAGTTCTTCCACGATTCCTGTGTGTTTGGGGGGGGTGGGGGGGGTATGGTGTTTAAATGGGGGAGATATTTGTTGGGTTTTTTTAGTTAGTTTGTCTGTGCAGAACATGACTCATAAACAAAGCAAGTTATAGATGAATTGCAATCCCTCCTCCACACCACTAGATACAGGAATAGAGAACTAACTGGAAAAGAAATAGAAAAGTGAAATGAAAGAGCGTAAAAGAGAAAGAGTGAGTGAGAATCTGAAAAACTCTTTGTCGTAATGTTAAGTCAATATTTTGTGTGAATATTATTTCCACAGAACACTTAGGCTCATGATATAGTCCTAAAATGGGACTCCACAGCTGATCCTCATTTTCAAAATTTCAGCTTCAATCTGAGTGAAGAATCACAATGCAACGATCATTTTAGGGAGTAAATTAAGAACAAATTAATTATTCAAAAGATTCATTAATTGATATGTTTCTGTAGGCAAAATTTATCCTTAGTATTTCACAATCCCTTTTACAGCTCTCTTTCCTGAGCATGTGATACACAAAATTGTATGGCGAAGGTTAAAGCACTCATCTTTCAACAGTGAAGAAAGATCTTGGTACTTTCTGTAGCTAAAAACACTATATCTGTTTCTACCACCTCTCCGTGCCTTTGTGTTCATGGCAGCAACAGAAAGATACACATTTTAAGGATAAGTCCACAGTATTTTCTGAAGGCTACAGAACCAACACACATGAAATAACATTGGTCTCACAGACATCCATACTCTGCTCTGCATAACTGAGGAACCAGGAAGCCCTGCTAAAATGTGTCATTTCACAATACTGATCTTAAGAATAATATTGTGAACAGCCACTGGGAAAATCTCTCCAAAATAATAGAATCCGCTTTGGAAAGAAAATTGCATTCCACCTACTCCTGCCATGGCAAATGCTTTCCTTACGCTCAGGAGAAAGAAAAGCCAAGCAATTTCTATTACCCCAGTTAAGAACATAATAAAAATGCATCCAAGTTCCACAACACTACATACCGAAGGAGCTTTCACTTTCATACTTTTGTGTCTCTATTACTCCAGTGAATGATGACATTAATATTTGTAGAAAATTTTAGAAAATATCTAGCAAAGCAAACTCAATTCAAAACAAAATAAGAGGTCCTGTATTTACTTGCACTTCTATAAATGCAGCATGGCTTCCATTTTAGTTAATGAAAACACACTGATCCAGCAGTAGGAAAGGCATTACTATACAATACTAATATCATTAAAAGGGGCTGAAAACCAAAATGATCTAAGTGTAACAGAATGCTGTAGTTGAATTTCTACATATAAAAGGTAAGTAAATTGTTGTGCTTGCTCCTTACTTCAGTTCTTAAAAATTATTCAGATTAGAGGTCCCACAGTTCATAGGTTTTGACCTCATACCTTTGCATAACCACCTGAAATGGTGATTTTGCGTCAGCCAAGATGGTTCATTTGATCATGACCCCATGACTCACATTCTCAAGTTTTATCTTCCTCTTCATTACTCATTAAGAACATTGTAACTTACTTCACAGGAATGCTTACTGTTCCTGGTCTGGAAGTTCCTTGCCACATCTTATTAGGAAATGTTTCCAACTTCACAGACATCCCTGCCAACAGCACAGAGCTATTTAAATGCTGCCAGCATCTCTTCACCAGGTATTGAGAACCCTTTATCCTCTGACAGTAAAATTTAGGGAGTTCATATCTTCTCTGAAACCTTTGTTTGTTTATTTGTTTGTTTGTTTGTTTATTCATTTTTGTATTTGGCTTTTTTTTAGGCATCTGCTTTCAGTGAACTAGCATCTTTTAGAGGAATGACTATTTTAATGCTGTTGCATTGTTTTCCTCTTCTTGGGGCTTTTTGCTGTTGCAGGACAAACACCTACAGAACCAACCGACAATTCAAAAGATCTTTGTTGAAACCTCCTCATGAGAGGAGGGTCAAGCACTGATCTCTCCTCTGTGGTTACCAGTGAGAGGAATTGAGGGAAAGGCTTGAAGTTCTGTAAGGAGAGGTTTGGGTTGGATACTAGAAGGAGATTTTTCCCCCAGAGGATGGTTGGGCACTGGAACAGCTCCCCAGTGAAGTGGTCACAGCACCAACCTAACTGAGTTCAAGAAGAATTCAGGCAGTGCTGTCTGCACACGGTGTGACTCTTGGGGATGGTGCTGTGCAGGAACAGGAGTTGGACTCAATGATTCCTGGTTTATCTCAAATACTAACAAAAAATTTATTCAAGTATTTGAACTAATAGAATGTTAACATAGTGTTTGAGGATAGCAATAGCTGAAAAAAAGTCAAGAGCCTTTCCCTCCCTTCCCTCTTCCATCTGTAATGTGACTGAAGATAATAGTAATCAGGCCTGTTTACATTGAAAACTTTATATGCATTTAAAGTAGAAAAATATTACAAGATAAATTGTATTTCACAGTTCTCCATCCAAGGAAGAGAAGAAAGAAATAATGATAATAAATAAGGAATATATTCAGATGTATTTAACACTATCTCACAACATTAGATAGTGTCTATGTATTTAGGTTATGGCAAGAACCTTTCAAATTTGTCCTATTTTTTTCCATTTTCACAGCTATTTTACTTTATTTTTTATATATATAAATATATATATAAAAATATACATATATAAATAAATACTCTTAATTCATCCTTTTTCCTTACTATTGAAAATAGAAGAACCTACGCAGCAAAAATCGTCTCTGGATGCATTCAATCATTCTTATTTCTTTGTTACTCCAACTTTTGCTCATCACACTAATTTCAGCTTTACCAGGTTGCTACAAAGACAAGAACCTGCTCTATTTTCAGCAGAATCAATGTTAAGCAGATGCTTTGAAAATGTAAAAATATTGAATAGAGTCATTTCTGTTATCTAAGGAGATATACCAAAGGTATGAGGACTTTATACAGAAGACCAGAAATTATCCTGATAAAAAGGGAGAACATCTGGATATGACACTTGGCTGGTGTTTGGAAACTCTTCTCTCTGTATTGTTTCTCATGAAAATTTTAGCACACCTAGTTGCTTTGGAGAAAATGTGCGCTCTCATGTGCACGTGTGTGTGTGTATATATATACATATGTTGCAGAGAGAGATTCCCATAACTAAATTCTGTGATTCTGTAAAAAGGAGTTTTATCTGATTTCTGCTTTATTTCCTTCCCCAGTGCAAATCATTCGGAGGTGATCTTTCCTGGAGGAAACTACAGTCTGAATTCCTGGAAAGTGTGTTGCCAAATACTGGGTCAACCTGCTTTTCATTGCTCTTAGGTTAAGTTTTAATTTTTTTGACAGGATAGATCATAAATAAGAACTGTGTTCCTTGGAAGAAATGAAATAAAAAAAAATTCTTTGCTACAAGAACTGTGAATTTCCTCCATGCAATCTTTATTTTTCATCTCTTAACAGCCAATTTCCTCTGACTTGCTTGGAATTATTTCTAAATTGAACAGTGATAAATGGAAGACAACTCTTGCTGCAGAATTCTCCTCCCACTACAAATCAGAATAGAAGAACACTTCTAAGCCTGATTCTCCTGCTTTTATTTCTACCCTGAAACTGACTAATTTTCCAGATTAAATTGCTATAGGCATGAAGAAAGTCAGATTCAGAAGATTTGGCTACCATTTACAGAAAACTATGAACTAGAAAAATTATTTCAAGTTGCCATCAATTTCTAATAGTATTTCTGCCCTTTTTGATAGCAAAGAAGTCTTTACTGCATGAAGAGAAATTACTCTTCTCAGAAATCTGCATTTTCTGTAGAGATAACTATATATATGTGTGTATATATATATATATATATATATATATATATATATATATATATATATATATATATATATATATATATATATATATATATGTATGCCTGCCTATACCTAGGTAGCTACAGCTGCACATGAACTGAGCTGCAAACCTGTTCTACTTCATCAGCTTGGCCACTGAAGCACCCAAACTGGGGGCTAGCCACTCCATGCCACAGTCCTCCTGCTGACAGGAGAAGGCAGGAAGTTGGTCCCTGTTTAGAGTGAACTCATATGAATGAAAACGTCCATATTCCAAGTAAAGTTTCCTGTATTAATTCTTCTAAATCTATGTTTTTAACCAGTGTGAAAATTGGTCCTGGAGTCATGGACCAGGAACTTTTACACACATTTGACTGTTATCAAATGCAGGAAAAATCAGGTCTATACCATGACTATCCCCTGTCAAACAAGCTAAATGTAAGAGACTCTACAGGATCCCCTTAAAGAAGAAAGGATGCTATGGATTTAAGCTTCAGAACTTTATGGATTCAAAAACTGACAAGTTTTGTGCAGATAGGGAGAGAGAGAGGGGGAGAGAGAAATTACTATCCTATGATATCATTAATGCTAAAGGCTTGGGGGAAAAGGTCAGAACTAAAGTACAGGAACATCAGAAAACTCTGACACATTCTGCAAATAAAAATTGTGCAGATGGTGTATTCAGGTAAGGCAATTACTAAGGTTTCACTCTTCCATTAATTACTGCAGAATCTTTTCCAGGAAATTCAAGTTCATTAACTTAGACAGCTGCCAGTACAGCTATTTCCAGGAGGTATTTATTTGAACTTACTGAGAAAGTGCTAGTTTCCTGTAAAGCTCAATTTATTAACTTAATCCCCAGAAAAGTTATGAATGTTAGTATTGCTACTACTTGTGATTTTTTTATCTCTGGTTTTATATTGTCAGATGTTTTTCTTTGGCCTCACCCACCTAGGTTTAGGAGACTGCATATCATCCTCAATTTTCAGTGGTTTTAAAGGATGTTGATAGTCCTGACTAGGACAGATATATATTTAATGTGAACCCATCCTAAAGAAAATGCATGTATTTGATTAATAATTTTTATCCAGCATGCTGGTTATAGCAGGGTTTAAATATCAAGTAAGTTTAGAATCTGAAATAGAGTAACATTATTTCAAGGAAAATTAATCAGAAACGTTAGTTCTTACTGTTAAGAAGAGCACACCCCACATACTTTGTTTACAAATCATCCCTGGCACTCTCCCTCTTTGCTACTCCCTACCATGCTCTATTTAATATCAGTCTTCTGAAATGGCTGCTCTTTCCATTTCACAATTGTATGCTGGCTAAAAGGGCTGCTTGGGCTAGTAAATGCAATCATGCATAAACTGCTTAAAAAGCCTTTCATATAGTTGAAGGTAGCAGCCTGCAGAAGAGATGTATAGTTTTCTTTTTCTTTTTAAGATTCCTCTGTAGCTGGATTAGATGGAAGGCAATTTTTGCAGAGTATATATATTTCTCTACACCTGCTCAAAGAGATTTCCCACCTGGTTTGATGATGGCTTAATCAAAAGACAATATATATGGGATATTACATCTTAAGTGTAGCAAAAAAGAGCACTGACAGCAGGAGGGGATTGCTACCAAGTACCATCATGTGTTCCAGTGACTGTTTTCCCACTGTCCTTGTGATGGTGCTAGAAGTCAATGTAGAGCTCTTTGCATTTCTCTCAACACAAAATTGGAATAGTGCATTTCACCACTCAGAGCCACCCTGGCAGCTTGGGCCCTTACTGCCCTTATTCACTGACCAGGAACACATTTCTGACAATACCAGTTGGCAACAAATCTGCATCACGGACCTCAAAAGAAACATTTGATTTAAATAAATGCTTGCTAGCACGTGTGATGGATGCCAAGTACCACCAAAGTTTTTCTATCCTTCTCTTCCTCTGCTGTGTAAGAGAAGATGCAAAGAAAGGTTTATGGCTTGAGATAAGGACTGGAAGAGATCACTCACCAAATATTGTCATAGGCAAAACTGACTCAACTTGGGGAAGTTGAGTCAGTTTTTAATTATTTAATTTATTGCTGATCAATTCAGAATAGGATACAGAGAAACAAAACCAAATCTTAAAAATACTCTTCCTGACCTCCCTCTTCCTTGTTATCAGTTTTACCTGTGATTTTCTGTACCTCTACCCACACCACCCAGCAGCCCAGAGTGATGAGGAGTTGGGGTTGTGGTCAGTGTCTTGACCTTCCTTCTCAGGAAGAGGAATCCGCATAGATCTCCCCTGTTCCATTGTGGGATCCTTGCTGTAGCAGGCAGTCCTCCACAAACTTCTCCACTGTGGGTCCTTCAAGTCCTTCCATGAGCTGCAGTTTTTCATGAGCTGCTCCAGCAATGTGTCCCTTCCATGGGGTGCAGCCCTTCAAACAAGCTGTTTCAGTGTTAGTCTCCAACGGGGTCACAAGTCCTGCCAGCAAACCTGCTCCAGTGTGGGCTTCTCTCTCCACAGGCCTAACAGGATCCTGCTCCAGCACCAGCTCCTCTTTCCATGGGGCCATCGGTCTTGCCTCCTGGCAGGCCTGTTCCAATGTGGGCTCCCACAGGGCCACATCCTCTTTGAGCATCCACCTGGTCTTGGGTGGATCTTTCCTGCATGCATCATCTCTACATCCGCATGGACCTCCATGGGCTGCAGGGCCACAGCTGCCTCACCACGGGCTGCAGGGGAATCTCAGCTCTGTACCTGGACCAGCTCCTGCCTCTCCTTCTCCACTGCTCTGGAAGACTTCTGCTCACATTTTCTCACTCTTCTCTTTTGGCTGCTTCTTCTGCAGCAGGTTTTTTCCCATTTCTTGAATAGTTATCACAGAGGCACTAGCACTGTCTCTGGTGGGCTCAGCTTTGGCCAGGTTTGAGCCAGCTGACATTAGCTCCATTGGACATGGAGGAAGTTTCCAGTAACTTCTCAAAGAAGCCACCCTATATCACACTCCTCTCCCCTGCACTACCAAAACCTGGCCACGTAAGCCCAGTACACACTCTATACCTATAGATTCAAAGATGTTAATGAGCATTTTCTCAATTCATAAATAACAGATGAAGTCTATGTGAAGGTAGCTCTGTTTCAAAAGTCTTGCAGAAAAGAAGTTAACTTTCTTTAAAGTTATTGGAATGGCAGTGCACAATAGGTTAGAACTAATGAAGGTGACAAGTGAATGAAGCATTAGTGGCATGACTCAATTTCTCACCCTCACAAGCTACCCACTGGATGTCAGTACATATCTAATAGCTTTGTGCTGTAGCTTTTGCAGGGTGTTAGTCAGTAAAAGTCGATGGTAATAATTCCAGGAAAACTTTTACGCAGTTTTGTGTGCATGAGTTCCAGGAAATCTACTGTATAGCCTTTATCACTCTTAGAACATGTACAATCAATGAAAATTACCCTTAAAGTTGGACGAAAGTTCTCTCTCAACCCAATTTACAGAAGTACTGAAATATGTAAATTAGGAATGCCTGGCAGGTAATAAGAATTTTTCTATTTTAATTGGCTGAGATGAAAGGCAGATGGAAAAAACAAGGACATTTTAGAAACAATCTTTTTCCAATTCTACATATCACAGCAGCCATTTCAACCTATATACCTCTGTGAACAAGTGAGTAGTTGACTAGATGTTGTGATTTATCTGGCAGGCAGCTAAACACCACCCAGTCACTTGCTCACTCCCTGCTGCTACCTGGAACAGGGAAGAGAATTCAAAGCAAGAAAAAAAGTAAAATTTGTGGGTTGAGGAAAAATAAAAATTAAAAAAAAAATTAAAAAAAGAGAATAAATGATACATAAGGCAATTGTTTTCTATCCACTGACTATTGAACACTCAATCCCTAGGTTATAGCACTCAGCCAGCCTTCCCCACAGTTTATAAACTGAGCATGCCACCATATGGCATGATTATCCTTCAAACAGTTTAAGTCAGCTGTTCTGACTGTGTGTGTCATGGTTTAGGAATGGTACTCCTCAATGCAGTGCTCTCACTGAGACCCTCCAAACCATACCACAAATCACTCACTTTCCCTCCCTCTTCCTCCCTCTCCCTGTGAGTGGCTGGAGAGGAGAACTGAGGGCACAAAAGGTGAAGATTACGGGCTGAGATAAGAACAACTTACTGGAAACAGCAATGAGATAAGAAAAGCAGTAAGAGCAGCAATATGAAGAGCAAAAACGTCCAAAAGAGAGGGAGAGTGATTCACATGCAAAAATGCAGTCACCACAGAGTTCAACCTGACTGTAGTGACACCACCCCAACTACTCTAGAATCACCCAGTTTTTCCCTCTGTGTGGAAATCAGCATTACACTCTTGTTCCTAACTACCATCCCTACTCAACCCAAAGAAACATCTTCACCTCAGCAGAGACTCCCTTGCTCTGTCCCTCAGCAGTGATGTGAGGTGATATAGAATAATGAGGTGGTACATAATAATAAGTTTGTATAGAGTAACCTCTAGGTCCTGGCCACACACTCTCCTGGCTACAGCAAAAATGAACCTTCTTCTGTCTGGAATGAGGACTGTTTTCTCCCAAACTCTTGGGCTCCCCCTCAGCCTATTCACTCTTGGGGCAGCATGAGAAGCTAAAGTCCTTGACTTAGGGTAACCACTACTTAACAACAATTAAAATGTGTTATCAACATAATTTTTATCCTAAATCCAAAACACAGCACTTAACCACCTACTAGGAAGAGAAATAATTCTATCCCAGCCAAAACAAGAACATGGTCAAAGAGGCATGTCATACACAGCAAGTTATGGAGCCAAATCAGTGTTCTCCAAACCAGGTACCTCCTGTTTCTTACAAAAGGCATGAATAGAGGCAAGATGCCAAGGACACAGAATATTAATGCCAATTCTTCTACAGGCTGAAAATTTTTTGCTATGGTAAATCTACTTTTCATTATGCATTGCCATAAACTAATTTTTCCCAAGAGTTGTGAGTCTGTAGATCACTGACAGATTTCCAAATTTCAGCTAGGAACAACTTGCATTAAATACTTAGCAGGGCCACATAGGTGTGAAGGTATATCTGAACCTCAACCCCACCAGCTGCAGAAGACAAATGTGTGTCAAGGTGCAGGGCAAGTGAAGCTCTCTGTCCTTGAGAGGTACATTGCATGGGGTGCACAGCACTGCTAGGCAGTCACCAGCACAGCTGGACTGACCCTGGGAGCAGCTGGTGTGAAGCCCTAAGCTTGACAATTGTAGAGAGTTCATCCCATGTGGGACCATCTCAATTCTGTGAGTAGTCCCACTAAAGAAATAGGTCTGCTCCAATCCTGCTGTTTTCTGGTATCCACATAAAGACAAGCATCAGGTCACAAAACTTTCATATTTGAGAGGCTGAATCAAATTTTCATTTGCATCAGTCTAAACTTGGTGGGTTTTCACTGAGGCTGGAGTTATCATACAATTATGACAGTGTAAATCAGACCGGAGCTGTTTCCTTGGCTTTGATTTTGATTTTAAGCTGATTTTAAAGTCTATCAGTGCACAGAAACCAATGAAAATACTTAATTTAATAAAATATTGTGTATTGTATGTGTACAACTGTATCCATGCTTCTGTTTTGCTTTGTGAAGCTGTGAATCTGAAACATGAGAATACAAAACTAAAAAACTGGCTGGTGAAAACCAGTTCGCTCTTTAACTCTTGATGGTTTTACAGAGGAGGGAAAAAATCAAAGCATTTTCTTGTTGCTATGGTATTCTGCAGCATAGGGATTCACTATAACAACCAGTGCATTACGTCATAAGGCATTGATCAGAATGCATATGTTGCCATGGTTGCCACAGTGAATATTTTATTTTTGCTATATTGATTGATGCCTTTGATGTCAGGTGGCCAGAAATATGAGGGAGATGGGACCACCCTACATGACATTCTGCTTTTTTCCTAACTGAAAATACAGATGGCAGCTAAGGATCATATTTGTCTAGATGAAATGAGAAAATGTTGAATTTTTACATGCAAAATCTTGCTTGTTACCAGAATTAAACTTAGGGAAGAAATATCAAATTTAGATTTCCTTGTTTACTTGTTCTCCACCTGCTAGGGAAGTGTTCCTACCTCAGCACCAATTGCATTACAACATTTAGAGTCCCCATGTTAGGGAAAATAGCCCCATGCCTAGTATAATCCACCTTGATTTGTGTCCAGTTGTGAGTTTTGTAGCCCAAGTTCACTTGGGAAAGTTTCTCATCTCTGCTCCTGATCTGTAAAATTAAGCAATAACCTAGATGTGTTGTTGGAAGTCGTGCTAAAACAAAAGTTCTTACCAGAAATGAGAGAGTGATTTTTTTGCAGCTGTGAGATTATACACACAGGAAACCCATCTGTCAGATTCTGTGCGGGAAAGCAAGGAGAAATTATACATGACATGCCTAGTTTCTGTCTTTTATACATGGATTGAAACAGATATAACTTCACCAGCATGCTACTTTGCCTGAGCTAATAGCTCTGGTTTCTTGCTCAAGGCTATGGTTATGTTCTTACCAGTGTTATTTCCTCTCTCTGAAGGAAAACTCGCACTGCTGCTGCAGCATCTTAGCTCAAGTAGCAGCAGAGACACAAGTTTAGTGTCCATACAAAACCATTGTTGTTATATCACACAATCCCACCTGTCTTCCACAGTTTATAGCCCTAAATAATCCCAGTTTCATTAACTGCTGACTGAAATTGTCTTACAAAACTCTCATTTGACTCTAGCTGGCTATGTGGCCATATTGCAATAATTATTACATAGGGAAAGTCTCTGAAGTATCTTATCTCTTTATTTGGAATACTTTGTTACAGGTTGTCTTGGGTTATGGAACCAAAACTTGTGTATTCTATTTCATCTGTCAGGGGTTTTCAGTTTTTTTCCTGTTTGTTTTGTTTGCTTGTCTTTCTGTACTACTACACTTGGGTTTGTTTTTTTTTTTTTAATATTCCTAGTAAAGAACTGCTATTCCTATTCCCAAATATTTGCCTGAAAGCCCTTAATTGCAAAATTATAATAATTTGGAGGGAAGGGGGGTTACATTCTCCATTCCAGGGAAAACTCCAGTTTTCCTTGGCAGATACCTGTGTCTCTAAACCAGGACACAGGTACTTCCTAAGGGAGCCACTAAAAAGAAGGGTTTTCTCTATTTTCAGGTCAGGAATACCACACAGAAGACATTCATCCTCCACAGTCTTTTGAATAATCATGCTCAGGCATTTCAAAAAGGGAACTGATCCTTGCAGCTATGTGCTATTCTTGCAGGCAGCTCAGCTGAAGTCAGCTAAGGTACCCTCTGTACCATGCATGTTTTCTATTCGTGATTGTGGGATCTGGCTTCACCTGAAAGCAGATGTAGGAAAAATAAGAGATGTCCCCATAACTATCACTTTGCCCCTTTAGCTACTTAACTACCATCATAAAACCAGACTGAGAGTCTGGACTGAGATTTCAGGTCAGGCTTCATTTCCCAGGTAGCTGCTCAATTCCCAAGCAGCTTGCTTCCGTCTCTTCATCTTTTTCCCTCTGATCATACCACGACTTTACAGAAGCACTCTTCCCATCTTGCTTTCTGTACTTCCTAATTTTGATCACCTTTCGATTTCACACACCATCACGGGGTGCTGGAAATTTTCCTTTGTTGGATCACTAGATGGCAGAAGAGACTCAGTAAAAGCTCTTACCGAGAAAATCGGTAGGAGTACAAAGCTTTTTACTTATTATGTGGTCCACTTAGGGTTTTTGTTGATCAACATTTCGTGTTAAATACATTTTTAGGCTGTTTCCAGGATGCTTTTTCATCTAAAAATTGCGTTATGCTTTGGCTAAGGTGGTTTGCTTTTAAGGGGCCACTCTGGGCACCTTATAGCTCCACTTCCCAGAGTGCCTCCTCCAGGAATGGGCATTTCTGAAGATTATCTTCTCTTAAAGTTATGTCTGCTGGTTCCCCTACTTTTCTAATCACCATTGTAGGTTGTGGTGAAGTGTCATTAACCTTAGGGAAAGTAGTGGAATGAATTATGGAATACATAAAACTTAGATGCTAAAAAACCTCACAATAGATGGAGGTGTGAAGAGGGTAGTTGTATATCCTGCTACAAAATCCTCATTCTATTTACCTGCAGGTAATATGGGGCTAAAGGTTCCTAAAAATTATGCCTGGCCTAGCCTAGCTACAGCAATAATAGTACCAAAGTCTATTATATTGTCATCCCCACCACCACCATTCCTCTCAGCTTTTCCTCTGCCTTCAGGATTGCCGGACACAATAAGGCTTTTCACAAGCTGATATTGATGCCTAAAGATTTTTTGTTTGGTGTGTACCTGTAGATTTATAGATTTTAATATACAGCTGTATAGTTTATAACTCTTTGTCACTTTATCATAGTAGCTGCACAGTCCTGGATATTATGATAGCGTCTTGGAATGCTCCTTAATCTTGCTTTTTAGATTAGCAAGCACACACACATCATTTTCCACTAGAACTTTAAGGACATCACAAGAAAGCCCCTAGAATAGCTAACTACAGTGGGGCAAAACATTGGGGCAAATTACCTAAGCAACTGCTCTTCTAATTGGACAATATTTGATAGGCATAGTAATCAACTAACCCTATAAAAAGCACAGGAACACTCTAGCATGTGTGCATATCACCATATTGTGCACCTTGAAAGCCTTTCAGTTATATTGCTTATATAGTATCATTTTAATGCTGTTTAAGAAAGATAATGAGTTTTATTCCAGGCAACAATGTAGTTTTCCTTAGTCGCTTTGCAGAGGTAAGGGGGAGCAGGAGGAATCATCTCATTGTGGGAAAGAGGGTTAAGACAAACATACTAATAATGATATAACCTTGAGTAGAAGTCCTAGAAAAGAGTACTCTTGGGAAAAGGAGAGGGAAACTCATTGTGGAGAAAACAATGACAAGACATACTTATGATATGTACTCAAGTAAATGTTTTGTTTCTGGAATATTGATTGTTGCAGTGTCTGGCAAACTCTTTATTTACAAAGAAGAGGGAAGAACAATGAGCATTCCTTGCCTTCCAGAGGTACTAGAGCTACTACTCAAGAGCTTAAATGCTTACTTCTAAATACAGTAAAATAATCCACTTTGCAGAGCAGTAACCTGCTCACAGTGAGTTGCAAGAGCTTCAACAGAATCTAAAAGGCTCCTTAAAAGAGATTGGGTGGGTGTAGTATTCTCAACACCTAAATAAGAAGATCTCACCATTACTTGTACTCCAACTGTGTAATGTTTCATCTAACAACATGAGACAGCAGCTACTGACTTTGGGCTGTTCTTCATCTGTAGGATTTATGACTGTGTTAATGGGAACTTCAGGAAAGGCATACACAAGATATGAACGCCTGTCTCTCAGGAACAATCCACAAAACACTCTCACAAAACTTGAAGGGCTTAAAGCCCTTCAACAACAATGTAGTGTTGAGAGCTTAGATAGATTTCTTTCATTAGCTTTTCTTCATATTTTCTTATGTCATTCTATAAAGTCTGGTGTGTATGTTTGTTAACAGAATGAACTGAAGCCCTTGGGAGCAGTACAGGATGGGTGGTGCATTTACTTTTACTAGCAATACCCAGCTTTGAAAACACTCCCTCTTCTGGAAAATTGTTCATAAAAACATTTTCACTTGGACATTAAAAGAGAGCATATTCTCCAAATATCATTTCAGTTAGTTTCAAAAAGTGTATTTCTGTCCTGGAGACCTCAACCTGACTGTTTCCAAAGAAGGCTTTGTCAAATAATGGTCAAAAGGAAATAACTAAAATCTTGGTCTTATCCATTATAGTATTTTCTCTACTTTTAACAGGGAGATGCTAGACTTTAAATAGAATTAGCTTTACTTTCCATAAAGCTTTCTCCCTGAAGTTCCTTTAAAATATTCATGCCAAGGGGAAGAACTTTCTTTTCCACTTCTGAGTATGTTTCAGTAACTATAAAAATACAATTTTTTATCTATTGCTATTCTGATCTATACAGACCTTGTCCTTTGCAGATCTTTAAGGATTCAATAGGATGATAAAAATGTACCAAATTTGTTTCTGCATTAAAAGTTACCTTCACCTCCTCCTTATTCTTTAAATAATCCCTAAAATAGCAATAGGTGCTTTCAGCTGCATCTGGATTTATTTATTCTCTGAGACAAGGTGTTTGGTCTGTACAAACATCTCCCAAAATCCTACAATGCAAACACCAGGGAAAAATGGCTTTTGCACTAGGCTCATTTACTTCCCAAAGGAGCCACTAAAAAGAAGGGTTTTCTCTATTTTCAGGTCAGGAATACCACACAGAAGACATTCATCCTCCACAGTCTTTTGAATAATCATGCTCAGGCATTTCAAAAAGGGAACTGATCCTTGCAGCTATGTGCTATTCTTGCAGGCAGCTCAGCTGAAGTCAGCTAAGGTACCCTCTGTACCATGCATGTTTTCTATTCGTGATTGTGGGATCTGGCTTCACCTGAAAGCAGATGTAGGAAAAATAAGAGATGTCCCCATAACTATCACTTTGCCCCTTTAGCTACTTAACTACCATCATAAAACCAGACTGAGAGTCTGGACTGAGATTTTAGATCAGGCTTCATTTCCTTGCATGTGCTTAGGCAAAAAAAGTATTTTTCAATCTCTTTTGTTCCCAACTAAAACTGTATAAGGTGGCTGCAGCTCGTGAACTGCATTTTTTTCATGCTTTATGCTTCCTAAGATATGCTTGTTATAGTTCTACACAACTCCAGTCAGGTAGTTTACTCATTAGCCATCAAAGAGAGGGCTAGCCCAATACTGAGAAATATTTGACTTAGCTGCACTAGTAGTCAAGAAAAAACCAAAAAACAAAACAACAAACACATTATCTGACAAGCATGAATCTATCAAATAAAGCTTCTGTTGAACCCAAACTTGATAATGCTTTCCAAAGCAGATGAGACTGGTAATTCTCCTCCTGCTTTATTTGGTATGGGAGATGGAAGAAACCAGTTTTCAAAATACAAGAAATCTCCCACTTGCGGATTATCTTTGCAAACACAGATGTTTCAGAGACAGAAGGCTGAATCTTAAGGTGCTGATAAAAATGACTGAGGAACTATTATGGTGACATTGGGAACCCTTACCATGGTCTTTGTAAAAGTGATCTCATTAGAATTCTTGGAAAGCCCTCTTATGCTTACATGCCTGATTTCAGCTAGGGTAGAGCTAATTTCTTCTCAGCAGCTGTTACAGTGCTGTGGTTTGGATTCAAAATGAGAATGGTGTAGATAGCATAATGATGTTTTGGGTTTCTGCTAAGCCATGCTTATCCTGAATCAAGGATGATTTTCTTGTCTCATGCTCTGCCGGTTAGGACATACACAAAACAAACTGGGAGAGAGCACAGCTGGGGTAAGTGGCCTGAACTCACAAAATGGGTATTCTACACCACTGAACATCATGCGCAATTTATAAACTGGGGGAGTTACCTGGAAGGGCAAGCTGATCTAGATGTGGGAGTAGGGTCTGGCATGCATCAATGGGTGGTGTTTTTCCTCTTTTTCTATTATAATTATTATTTACCATTATGATTGCATTTTGCTTTATTTGCAATTATTAAGGTGTTCTTATCTCTTATCTTAAAACCTACAGCTTTGCTTTGATTGTCCTCTCCATTCTACCAGGATGGCAGAGGGAGAGATTAGGGGTTTAGCAAGCAAGATGTGGTGCTTAATTTCCATCTGGGCTTAAACTTCAAAAATGACGCAGAAAAAAGGAGAAAAAAAAATCAGAACACCAAAACATCTGCTACTAGATGTCTTTTTCCTGATTGTGACCAAATAAGACTATGTTGATGATACCTGTTCTGTCTGATGACACTGTCTCAGGCAAAACCTGTTCTAAAACACAGTAGGTATAATTCTCTGTATATTATTTTATCAGGGACAATGAACAGGCACTAACCTCCTTTTTTAGTCACCTTTATGGAAACAAATAGACCAAACAAATAGACCAAACTACAGAGAGCTTTTGATTCAATTTTTATGGAGCAAACAGAAGAACATATGTAGAGATGCCACAACAGACACTGGTGCATGCAATGGTAATCATAGCAGTGCTACCATAAAGGCAGTACAAATTAGGCAGCCCTAATGATACAACAAAGACATGACCTGGCTTCTTTTCCTAAGCAAGAGCACGATTGAGTTACACTTGTATGTTATTTGTGCAGTGTAGTCCTCAACTGTTGGTAAAACCATATGCTGCAATCAGATAATCTCCTGCTTCTGACTACATTAAGTGGCCCACTGCTAGGTCTGTATTGGTCAGTTCCTCCATTACTGCTGGCAATGGACCAGAAACAAAGGTGTCTTTTATTATCAGAGATGGGCCTGTGGGCTTTGTTTGCACCACAGAAAAATACTGCCTCTTGGGTTGATACTTGAGTTTTATATACATATGTCTTCTGAAGAGATTCATATATTGCTCTAGAATCAGTGAGATTATTCAGGGTATTTTGTTTTAACCAGTCTTAGCCCTGGTCTCTTCACCTCAAGTCTAGATAGACCAGGACTGAACATCTATGTCTCTCATGGTGCTGCTGGAGATGCTTGTGAGGCTGGAAAACTGTCAACAGCAACAAACTTTTCATAAGTGTTTGTAAAAGGAGAGGATGGCAGGCAATTTCATTTGGAGGTTTTGTTTGCTTAGCTTATAACTACTCAGGTTGGTAATGACTAAAAGTGAAAGAATATATTGATTTTGTACATCTTATGCAGCTCTGTGCTACATTGGGTCTAGGACCAGCTGATAAGGTGTAGATGGTTCTGTGCTAGATCTCCACTGTAAACGAATATAGGTGCTTCCTTTAGACCTCTTCTGAAATCAAGGTCAGAAGTTAAGGAGCTGCTCTTGCTGGAGCACTTCAGCACACAACCACACAGGAAGGGGTAGATTGTTTTTAGGTGGCAAGGTTTTGGTAGTGGGGAGCTGCATGTTTGACCTAGTGAGAAGAGACAAGGACTGACCCCATGTCAGAAACAGCAAGCTCCAAAATGGACCCACCACTGAAGTCCATATATTTTGCATATGAAAATAGCTCCACAGACTGTCTATGTGCAACTATGGAAAACGTATAGGTTATGAAATTGGTCAGAATGTCCCATCAAACTGGACATGAGAAAGAAAACAGTAAACAAATTCCAAGTGCTGTCTGTTAATAAACCATTACAAATAATATAAACAATACTAATGAAAATATTGGACTTTATACTAGCCCTCTGTCTCATTATAAATACAGAATAAGCCAGTTTAACAATATTATTTAGCAAAAAAAGGGCTACACAGACCCGTCTGACCCTTCTAGTTAGTGTGATCATAATCTATGCTGGTTTTTTCTCATATAAACTCTAAGTGTATTTAAGGATAAAATTCATCTTTTTCATTTCAGCTACCTGAGTTGCAATGCATTCTCAAATAGCTAAAACGTGCCTGGTAAAGTTTAAAGAAGGAAAAGGACATCTGCAGAGGCAGGCTTTGTTTCTGTTCCTGTACGTATTTCTGCAGAGCTCACAGAATCACAGAATTGTTAGGACTGGAAGAGACCTCTGGAGATCACCCACTCCAGGCATTTCAATCATGCTGGCATCAGGGCTGTCCTGCTGCCCTACTCCCAAGAAGTTTGGGTGAAACAACAATAGAAGTGACCAACCTCAGAGCTGCCATGTGGCTGTGAATATGTTAGAAGAGCTGGGTTTGGGGACAATTTGCAAACTTGTCTCACTTACAGGCAACTTTTACATGCTCATCATCAAGCACTTTGCATCCCAGCACGTACGGCCAGAATGGCCAGAAAGGTCAGAATCCAGAGTCTTGTATGTCTAATACTGAAATGAGATTTGCACCCCTTCCAAACTGACTACTTATCAACGGTGTTCCCTGGGTAAGCTTGTCAGAAGAATTTTCAGAGTTTAGGCTTGTGAGCTGTGGTGGTCTCTGCCTTCAGTCAAGGGGTTTTTTTCAAATGTACCTTCCTCATGGGCATTTTTCAACTTAAAAATGGCTTTAGGGTTGCTTCAGTCCAGAGCACTGGAATCCTATGATTCTTCCATAAACATA
Source organism: Cettia cetti (assembly GCA_013401135.1). Taxonomy (NCBI): domain Eukaryota; kingdom Metazoa; phylum Chordata; class Aves; order Passeriformes; family Sylviidae; genus Cettia; species Cettia cetti. The sequence continues at coordinate 72,588 of VZUI01039818.1, forward strand.
TGTCAGGAAACAAAATAATTTTAGAGAACAGCAAACAACCCACAATGATGGCATGGAGCATGCAGGATTGAATGAGAAACATTCCCCACGTTGAGAGGTCCCTCTGACAGTTTTGTACCTCTCATCCCTTAGTAATAAATTATCCTGAAGTATGCCCATTACTCTTGGCAGAGAGTACTGCCTATTCCTCTGGATTTCAGCTCTAGTCAAGGACAAAGTGGCAATTCTGGAGGGAATAGTAAGGATTTCTGGAGGGAATGTAAAGCTTTATGCCATGGAATTAATTGTAATGATATGCTCCCAAGAGATAAATGCTACAATTGAAAAGAAGTTTGAAATCTCTCCAGACTGAAGGATCCTAACCATGAACTCATATGTATGTTTTTAAGCTGTTTCTAGTCATCATTTACTCCCTAAGATCTGAAAACTCCCCTCCATGCTGTTTACACTGTGAACTTGTAATGGTCCATATAGCATCAGTGACATACTGACATATGTTGTAGCATACGTTGTGAAAGCTTCTGCTCCAGCCTTCCCCTGAGGAGTAAGAAGATGGAGAGGCAATGTGCATCTCCAAGCACAATGGATGCCTTCTCCTACTTGAGTGTTTATGGTTTTGACAGATACTTCTAGAAGTCTGTGGCATCTTTTTAAGATTTTCAGACCTCTTTTCCTCCATGTCTGCTCTGACTTTTGTGAAGAAGCTTGCCAAAGGTCAGTGGGCTCACACCTCTCCCCAGCATCCATGGAATGGGAAATTCCTTGTTCCTCTCTCCAGTCTCTCTCTCTCATATTCTCTGTCTCTTTTCTGTTCTCTCCTCTGTGATACCTTGTAAACACCTGTGATACCTTGTCTCTTTTCAGAGGCCAGAGTGTGTTGCTGCCTCCCAGCTGACTGCTTTCCCCCTGAAAGGGCAGAAAGAGTGCAAAAGGGTTCCACAAGGAGGATGGGGGTGTAGGGAAAGGAGCCGTGGGACACACAGCATGTGGTGGGATCGGAGTGACGGCTTTGACCACATGTGGAGCATCCAATTTCAAAACTGTGTTTCCAAAACTAGAACCTTAACAGTGCTCATGTGCTCAGGACTGCCATACCCCTATATGATTTTCAGTACTGTGTCCCCTGAGAATACACAGAAATATCTAAAATTTCTCATCAACCCAAAAGTGAAAGATGACAGCAGTTAAGAAAGCCTGGAAAGTGGATCTGAATACAAAATTCAAAACAGTGGGAAACTAAAACCTCTGTACTATAGTTCCATGCAACTACTATTTTCTGAGACAGATTCTTCAGAACCCACTTTGGTGATGACAGAGACCATCACTCATTTTTGTTAGTGTTTTGTGTTTTGACTTCCCAACGTGCCAAAATTATTATGTGTTACACAACAGATATATGATAGATTTTTTTGCTGCTAATCTATCAATTTATTTAAAGCTGTAATTTTTCCTGACATGGAAGGTGACAAAAGCTTAAATGCAGACAACATTTGAACAATATGTATGTCCAGAAAAATGTGTCATGACTCCTCCCATCAATGTTGAAAATTTGACTCCTCCATCTCTCATTGTGAATCTCTCATATGTGTATATGTTTAATTTTGTTGTCTGGTATTTCCCACAGTTCTTGTGTTTCCAAAAATTAATTTTAGATTTTAAATAATTAAAAACAGAAGGATGACTGGAAATATTTTTCAGAGTTGGAATTAATTTTTACTTTGTCAACTTGGATGTTTGTCTGTTTGTTTGTCTGTTTGTTTGTTTGTTTTGTCTACCACAATATCTCTTCACACAGCTAGTGTATACTTACTGTGATGAGAAACACTCTAGAAAGAAAGGCTTGGAACTGAACTTTCTTTCTGTATCCATGGGCCAATTACTTTGTGGGAATGACTGATCTCACTTAGAGCTTCCTGTTATTTAATTGTTAAGTTTTCTGCGCTCAGGTTTGCAAAGCATCAGAGAAGTGACAAGCGCAACATTTGAGAGAAGATGATAGAACAGTAACTGCACTCACTTTTCATCAAGTGAGTTTTCTGCAGTAATCATTCTTGAGCCCAAAGTATTACTTAAAACACCCATCTCTGGAAAACTCTAAGCTTCAATGTGAAAATGGAGTATTCCAACACTCCAAATCTTGTGTAGAATTTCACAGAGGCACATTTGCTCTTTTGTCACCTCATCATCTCTGGCTGATTGAAAACTCATCTCTAACCTCTTCATTCTCTGAGAATAATGGGAAATTCATCTACTTCAGAAACTTCTGCCACCTAAAATTTCCACTTTTTTAAAACTATTGCTTCCTTGCTCCTCTTCCCTGGATTTAAGCTGACTTTGTTCCATTCGTGTCCTACTGACTCAGCTGTGTGCTGTTTCTGTAGTTCCTCTCTTAAAAAAATGCTTTTCTGAGCCCATCAGCTACATTGCATTCTATTTTTAGTCCCTTCTCACAAACCTGTTGAACAGTTCAGCCTTTCTGACAATTAAACATATTGGGAACATCCAGTCACAATCTTTCTTAGGTTTTTGGCTTCCCTCACTCTGCTGAATTTCATCATCTCCTGTTTTTCCAGTCTATTTTTGAACAGGAATCAGATGTAAATATATGTAATTAAATGGCCTTGTAATTAATATCTGACCATAAAAGACAGAGAAGGCCGTGCCGAGCATTAGAAAGTTTTCCTGTCTGCTGCTCTCTGAGACAGTCACAGCAATGTTTCAAATGCAAGCAGAGTCAGAAGAAGTCACAATAATTTCAGAGAACTTTTGAGTTTGACAGTAGCTGAGGTGTGATGTGTTATTGTAAAATAGTGAAGTACTAGATCTGCATATGAAAAACATTGACTCAGTTACCTGCCATTTTATGACTGCAAGCCCATGAATGGAAAAAACCCATAATGTAGGTGGGTTCTTGAGATTCCACTGTCAGGGAAAAAAGATGGGAAGGAGATTGCATGTAACAGATACTGCATAGGCTTAGATGTTTGACACAGTCTTTCCAAGGTCACTCTGAAGTGAGATTGAAAATATCCGTAGTAAATATGTGCTTATACTAAGCATATACTAAGGACTAAGTGACTAACATATTCTCTTATTTGATTTGCATCCCAAACCTTTGGGGTTTGGCTCTTTTTCCCTGAAGGAACTTGAATGACATCAATATCTGAACAATGAGTTTTTTGAAGCTTGAGTAAAAAGATCTCTGTCTAAGGATTTAGAAACTGGATTTTTTCAGAGGATAAGTTTTATTTTATTGAAAGAGAAAAATCATTACTGGAAGCTTCAGTAATGTAAAATTATATTGAGGAGTTGATGACATGGCAGTCCTAAGTGACTCTCAAGCAGCTTGCCACACCCGAACCCTGAGGGGCTAAATGCTTTTTACCACCCTCAGTGGCACTGCAGTTCACAGATTGGTAGGTTTTGTTATCCTTTAAAAAGAAATACTCTCCTATTTTGGTTTCAGCTGGGACAGAGTTAATTTGTTGTCAGCAGCTGTTCTCAGCAGCTGTACAGTGCTGTGTTTTGGATTCAGAATGAGAATGGTATTGATAATACGCTGATGTTTTGGTTTTCTACTAAGCTGTGCTCATCCTGAGTCGAAGGTTTAATCAGTGTCTCATACTCTGACAGTGAATAGGAACACAAAAGAAACTGAGAGGGAGCACAGCTGAGACAGGTGACCTAAACTAGCCAAAGGGATAATCCACATCATGTGGTGGAAGAGAAACAACAACACCATAGAACATCATGCCCAGTGTATAAACTGGGGAGAGCTACCTGGAAGGGCAGCTGATCTGGGTGTGGGAACAGGGTCTGACATCCTTCAGTGGGCAGTGAGCAATTGCATTATGCATCACTTGGGCTTTCCTTTTTACTAATATCATTATTATTTGCCATTATTACTCTATTTTATTTGCAATTTATTAATTTTTAAGTCATTAAACTGTTCATTAATATCAACCTACAAATCTTACCTTGATTCTCCTCTCCATTTTACTGGGGGAGGGTGAGGAGGAGAGAGGGGAGAGTGTGTCTGTGTGGTGGTTAATTTTCAGCTGGGCCTAAAACCAAATCTCCCCCCTTCCCTCTAATGTAAGAATGTGAGCTGTAGATATAATTTCCACAGGTCGATTCATTTGTGTTACTGTAATTTGCTTTTGCTTTCATTTTTAATTCTACTTGCCAAAGAAACTGAACAATCTGCTGTCATTTGGGAAGGGATTAGAAAGAAAGAAGTGGAAGAAACAAAGTGGAGGGTTGCAGAATCAAGTAGGAGCATTAAAATTATAGGACCAGGATGACAAAGAGGAAATAAAAATCAGAAAAGAAATTATTAAGACAATAAATAATTCAAAGCCCCAGGAAAATAAATGCAAGCCACAATTATAATTACCCATTTTTTTTCCTATGCATTAAACTCCTTCCTATGGTATATTTCCTGGTGAGGAAAAAAAGGACAAAGAATAGCAGATAATCCAGATTGGGAAAATCTTGGGCCAGTTCTGGATCACACAAAGTGGATGAAAACCTTCAGTCCCTTGCTATGAGCAATCCATAAATCTGCTTAGTAAAAAGGCCAGAAGGAGCTGCTTGTCTCAGAGTAACAGAGGTATCTTTCTAAACTATTAACTGGGAAATAGAGTGAATGGGTTCAGTCTGGATGTCCTGCCCTTCAATTTGAGAACATATTGATTAAGGTCCATTAATGTTTTTCTTTGGCATACTCCCAACAATCTATTAAAAGTACCACTATAACAACCACTGTTTCAAAGTTAAGACTTTGTAACCAAATACTTTATAGACTTCATGAGTAATAATTCTTGTTACTCTGATTAACACAGGAAAGCCATAAATATGTTTCTTATTCAACAAATAATGTCTCTCTAAAAAATTTATCTGCTTGGTTTTTTCAGTTTTTTCAGATTTGAGTCCTCTGGAAATACCTTTCCAAATAGATGGAAGGATGCTGGATATGTAGTGGCTCAACAAGCATCATGCCAAATGTCTGGGCTTTTCACCATGTTCAAGACCATGGTGAACGTTTCACAGTAAATGGAACTCAAAGTTTCTTTAAAGATTTTATAGAATTCATAATGGGAAACATCCTATCCGGCTGTTTTCCCATAATTCAGTAAAATAATGGTCTCCTCAACTAATGCTTTTTCTGCGTCAGCCCTTTGTGTATTTAGATGTGGAGCACTTGGAGACTGTTAAGGAGTGCATTAATTTTGTTTTTATATGCATCAGAGTAGTCATGTTTCAAGGATATATCATCAGAGACCTGCCTAAAGGCTTTATCTTTCTGTTTACTTCAAGTTATTTCCTTTTATCTTGAATTTAAATGGACCTTGCTTTATTATTGTTGCTTTATTTTCTAAGCGTACATTCCAGATATTAATCATTTGTCTGTTTTCTCTTTTCCAGCGCTGCTCTCTTAAACGCGAATGTACATCATATTCTACATTGGGACTGAATAAATTTTTTTCTGCAAAAGCTGAAAAATTGAAGATTTGTCCCTCCACCACAATAATGTGTCTTTGGGTTTTACATTTCACAAATCACAATTTGAGATGGATCAATAATTGTCAGCATTTCTAGACAACCTGCATTTCAGGAACTTAAAGCGTTTAAAAAATCCCTGTGACCAGAGGCTTGAGAATGCCCTGAAAAATGTTAGTAATATTGTAGTGTGTTATTTTCTCCCACATGAGGAGCTACTTTAACATACTTTCAAAACTGAAAACAGCACAAGCTACTCATTATACTTTGGCTGCAGTATAAGGACTGGAACAGAAAATGCAGATGTAGTTGTCTGTATCTAAGCAGAAGATTGAAGAGGTTCCTTTGTGGGATTTAAAGGGAGACAGGGTTTACCTGGGTCAGATGGGGAGCTGAGGTTTTTGCATCGGGGTTATTATACAAGAGTAGCAGAGTAAGGAAAAGCAGTTTTAGGGGAAAAATACTTGTTACTTGTTTGAACCATATTATTTCAGCAAAGTCCTTTAATTAGACCTTTCTCATTATGTCTATAGTATAGTATAATATATGTGTTATTTTCTAATATTTGGCTCCTTTCATTATTTTTTATATGTAGCTTTAAGTTACTCGGCATTTCTATTTACTTTGTCAAGCTCCAAAAGTTTGATTGGAAGCTTTCAAAGGAAAGCTGATACACTGACAAAAAAATTATATGGCTGAAAAAACCCCAAAACAAAAACAAAAATGAAAGGTAGAGGGAGGAAAAAAAATATTTCTTTTTTTGAGTTTAAAAATATGAGTAACTGGGTCCAGAGACCCCAAAAACAAAAGTCGTTTTTAGAAGTCTGAGAGACTTGGAGGATCCAGTTTAAATTATTTATTTCATGGTAGTATTTCTTTACTTTGAATGATTTAACATGTCTGGAATAGAAAGCAGTTAATGAGCATTGTCAGCCGTAAACAGGCAAAAAAAAGAAATGAGGATGTTTGCTAAACTGAACTTAGTGATTACATTCAGGAAATTCACACTTTTGCACTCAGATACATTTGCTTCACCCTAATACAAATTATCCTTTATTACCTGTTGCTGAGGTTTCTAGGGCAATAATTCCTGTAGCTCTTATGCTGAACTGAGTTTTCCCTGGTGAATTTACTTCGTTTTGGTGCTTGTGCTCCTTTAACTTTGCTGCAGGATGTATATCACACAGAACAAAGAGCAAATCTCCAACTATTTCCTGAGGGTCCACTGTTTCTACACTCACTGATTTTCTTCTCTTTCAAATACTCTAAGCTGCATCCAGTACTAATATTGACATTGTTCATTCCCTGTTATGAGAACTGTAAAACTGAAAGCTTATCCTTTTGTGTTTGTTTATATTTATCAAACAGGGGGATCATTCTCTCAGGAATACAAGTATTTTTTAACAATCATGGTGCAGGTGAAGCTCTATTTAGTGAACTTGCAAACTGGAGGGACTGAGAAATAGATTTCTAAACAAACAGCACCTTGCAAAAATAAAAGGGGAAAAAAGGGAGGAAATTACCACCTTAAAATACTCCACTTCCCAGGAAAATTCCAGCTTTTGATGACTCTTTGTCCAATAAAATCCATTTACTAAGCTGAGCAAGACTGTCTCTTCATGCTTCGGCTGTCTATTCCAAATGGCTGACTGCCAGCAGTTGCTGGTAGTGGAAGCCATCTGATATTACAGCACAGAGAGAGAATGCATCAGCAGGACATAGGGGATCAGAGAACCAAATGGCATTCAAAGCACAGCCGGTGTCTTCTGTGCAGTTTGAGAGACAGCACAAGTTGAACGAAAGCATGATTTTGTCAGCAACCATTTTTGTCGGTAACCATCTTTTATCCAATGGGCTGTTTTTAAGCTCTAAAAATGTAAAAGATGTGCTTATTAGTTACAGCTTGCTAAATAATGGCTTGAACTGCTCCAGTCTCAGTCAAACCCTTGCAACTCAGGAGTGAAGGAGGAAGACAGAATCACACAATTAATTAAATTGGAAAAGACATCTGGGATCACTGTGTCAACCTATGACCCACCACCTTGTCACCTAGGCCATAGCACTGAGTGCCACATGCAGTCTTTCCTTAAACACCTCCACGGACAGTGACTTCACCACCTCCCTGGGCAGCCCATTCCAATGCCCAGTCATCCTATCTGTGAAGAACTTTTTCGTAATGTCCAACCTAAAATTCTCCTGATGTAGCTTAAGCCTGTGTCCTCTTGTCCTGGCAGCGGTTCCCTGGGAGAAGAGGAATCCTGCACCTGGCTACACCTTCCTTTCAGGCAGCTGTGTAGAGATCTTACACATCTTTCTGACAAGGGCCTATGACATGCTGGAATGTCCTGCCCTGTGTTAGCCCCATGTTACTCTTTCCTCACAGCCAGACATCAGCACAATATGCTCACAATACTTCACATTTTCTGACCTAGATGTGCTTTCCAAGTCCACTTCCCTCTGTCTGAACAGCAGCAAAACTTCCCACCAGATACTGTAGAGCATATACATTTACTATAGAGTTAAACTGAACATTTACTTCATGGTTGACATAGATCCTCCTCTTCACCAGCTAAAACCTTGCCCATCCTCTCTGTAACCCTCTAGATGTGCTAGCTTGCTCTCTAGACTAGATATCAAACCCTTCATGAGGTTTTGGGCTCTGCTTTGTGAGTCTTCCATGCTGAAGTGAGGTTGCAGCTGATGTCAGTCAGCTGTGGGTAGGCCTCTAGCGCTTCCCATATCTCTTCCAAAGAAGAAGAATGTTCTTTTATGAGTCAGCATGGAGGAATCATAAAATATCCAAGTTTATTTAAGCATCAGAACACCTGATTTACAAACGCCAGTGGCCAACTGAATCAGAAAAAGCTTTTGCTTCACTCTGCAGTGAGGACACTCCACTTGACATTACAGTCTGTCAGGTTAGGACCTTCTAAACAGTTCTGTGCAACATTAGTGAGATCTCAGTCATTTCCACTACCAGAAAAAATGTTTCCAGAGGTAGGGTGGGGGGAGTACCTTGACTTTTCTGCAGTCATTATTTTAAAATTATTGTAATCAAAATCATTAAAGTCTTTCAAACAACAACATTAAAGTCTTTCATACACTTCACATTGCAAGTATTCATGAGAAGAAAAGGATAAATTTAATATAATTAGCAGAAAAAAAGCAAATTGAATAAAATTACTCAATGTGAGTAGGATTGATTTAACATTTTTATTTCTCATAACTCATGCTGTTAGTAGGGAACTCTTCTCAGTAATAACAGAAACTTCAGCCCTTCAAACAATTGCCATCACATGAATTAACCCTGGCAGGCAGTTAAGTATCAAACAGCTATTTTCTCACTTTGCCTCTTTCCCCAGTGGAATGAAGGTGGAGCAAAGGAAGTGTATTGGCAAAAAACCTCTTGGATCCAGCTAAAAGTTGTTGATTAAGTGAAGAAGGAGTGGAAGAAGACAGAAATACATTGAAACAAAACAAGTGGTGCAAAACCACTCACCACCTCTCACAAGCAGACTGAAGCAAAACATGGCAAACATCTCAAAACCCTCTCCTCTTTGTCTCATTGCTGCCTGTGGTATGATACAATGTGGAATATCTCCTTGGTAACTCAGCTCATCTGCCTTGTTTTGTCCCTTCTCAACATCCTGCCCACCCCCAGCCCACTCACTGGGGTGGCAGTGGGAGAAACAGAGAGGCCCTGGATGCTGGGAAAACGCAGTTCAGCAAGACAGGCAAGACAGCTCTGTTATCAGTATTGTATTGGCCACACATTTAGAACACAGCACTGTACAAGCTGCTACAAGAGAATTAACTGTATCCCTACCATACTCAGTACTCTTGGGCTTTTTGATTATCTGCACTGCAAATTTCCTTGACTCATTTTCCATAGCTGAAAAGGGAGACACCATCATGTTTTCTTTGGCTAAGGGGACTGCAGCACAAAACTGCTTTTGTCCCTCCAGGAATATGGCACTAGTCCTGCACTAGCCACAAGAGCAAGCCAATGAACAGTAAAACCTGTATCATACTGAGAGCTACTAACAGTTCCACAGAGGGTGAGGGACTGGAGTACTGTGAATGAACGCTCAGCTGGTCCTGATCAGCTAAAAAAAATTAAACTGAAATGTGGTTTCTGCTGATAATATTTCCTTCAGACTCAGAAAGCACCATGTCATTCGCTAGAGGAGGTAGGATCTGACATAAGGCAGACATTGCTGAACAGTCTAACAGGCAGTAAGCACATCTACTTTAACATATTATCTTTTCTGAGATGACCCCAAGCTGTCAATGTCTGCACACTTTGTCAGTGTCATCCCTGCAGCTGCTTTCCAAACAAGACAAAACCCAGAAGAGAACATAGCTTCTGAATGGAGGTCCTACACAGCCATGGATGGAAACGTGTTTAAACATGAGAGCTGTTTCCCATGAGGAGCAATGGGTAAGCATCATTGCAAGAAGGGCCCCAGTAACATGGACCATCAAGATGTTGTGTAAGAGCACTCAAGGATACAAAATTTTCAAAGTACTGGCCTGTATTCCCACTGTACTGTTAGTCTATTTTTGTTTTCTTTTATATATTTGTTATGAATTTGCATTAATTTAGTGGGACATGATCATTTAGGGAGTTTTTGGAATTAAAGCTGAAATTACATGTAATGAGGTGGCACTAACAAAAGAAAGCTGACCTGTCTCTGAGGCAAGGCATTGCAGGAGTATTCAGGCTCTAGAAACAAGTGCTCAGGTAACAAATAATAATACTACTAATAATTATGGTTCAAGAACTTCTGACCACTTACATTTTAAGTTTTATTTATGTGTCTGTGTGAGTTAATAGGATATAAATCAGTAAGAAAGTGGCATAATTTTCAAATTATTGAATTTGTGTACATATGTTGTGCTGAAAGAGATAGAGACATCAAACTTAAAAAAAAAAATTGAGCTGGTTTAAATATTGCTTTCAAATTCACTCAAATAATGCCTAGGCATCAATTATTTTATGTGACTGCCAGGTAAGTGCTTGTAGGCTCTTTTGGATTTGGTTCCTCTTCTTAATCAATGAAAAGGAATAAGAGGCAGAAGGAATAAGATAATTTCAATTATTTCCACTGGGCTAAAAAGCTACCACTGCCTGACAAGAGAAAAAAAATGGCAGGCTGATTTCTTAAGTACATCTAAAAGAACAAAAATCAGTTAAGATTGGGCCATCAAAATATAGACTGCAGACTACAATCAAGTGCCCATACTTTATACTTATGAACACTATTTGCTGTTAGTATGATACAGGACAGGTTTCCTAAAACTAAACAGTAGAGTATATTAAGGCCTTTCTATTTTGCAAAACAAATTGCTAACATAAGCCATTCCAAATGCACAAGTGACTTCATAGTTTCAAAATTATAGTGGGATTTGTGACTACAAAATGACATTTATCCACATAAATCCTACCAACTTCAAATGTGGCAAAATGGTTAAGTGCTTTGGTTAACCCTAGGAAAATTTTTGGTTTTCTTAAATCAATGCCTAATACTAATTAGTATTTGATCTTGGCTTTATTTTTCTTGCGGATGTTTCAAACTGACAAGAAAAGACAGTAGTGCCTACCCTTCCATTCAATTACATTGCCTTTTCCTATTTATGCTGAAAACCAAAATACTAATAATATCTTTTAAAGCATTATTATATTCCTAAGAGCCAAAAATTAGGTCTGTTTGAGTTTACTTAACACAACCCTTTTTATCTGAGTTCACAAATACATGCTGCATAATTGTGAAACACAGCTACCTACTGAAAGAAAGATCATCAACCTGGGGTTGAAATGGTCTAAAAATTCTGCTTTGTCCAAATTAGCAACGTGTGTTGTATTTTCATCTTCATTTGTATATATTAAAAGCTACGCATGCAAAACACATTCCTCTTTGTGGAGAATAGACTATGTAAATGCAATTTATATCTTCAATTTGGACTTGAAAATTGAATCCATTCAAACATAAAGTGGTTTTTGTGCACTGAATATTCTTGAGGTGGTTTAAAATGCTTAAAATAAATATTGAGCAGATGACAGAAAGACTTGTCATCCATATCACAAAAGCTGGTTTAAAACAATAATTTAAGTGCCTAATTAATATTGACTACTCTGGGATTCTGTACTATTAATTGTGCCATCTATACAGATGGCAGGCATTGATGGAAATAGAATGCAAATGGGGAAGGGAAAAGTATGTTATAAATTTTGCTCTATTAAAAAATACTTGACATTAAATAAAAGAAATTGATACAAAAGAGTTTGCTTCAGGTCTTCAGCACCCAAGTTCCCTGAGGGCAAAGGTTGTGTAATTTGCACAAAAAACCTTTTGTTTGAAAGGATTGTGTCAGTAGCACATGGTCAAACGCTTGTTCTCCAAAAGACAAACATACAGAAGCTCAGCTCTGAATGCTACAGTATGAGATTGCCACACTGTAGCTGTTTAGGCTTGTGCCTTTCTTTTGACCATTAGCTGTTTCAGCTTCCAAGCTGACCCATACCTCAGAATTTGTTAAACTCCACCAGAGGGAACTAACCTGTCTGTATTTTGTTCCAAAGTTCAGAAACAAAAGCTGGAGTGAGTGAAATAAGGTAAACGTCTCAAACAAAATGTATACCAATTTGTTTTCTAGAGAAATGAGGCAGAGAGAAGAAAAAAACCTCCCATCTCTGTAATTACAAGTTCTCTATGATTTTCTGAAGTGCACTTTAATGTGCCTCAGGGACTATAGCATGCTCTTATACAATTGCTCATCTTGCCTTGCTTTGGCCAATTCTCCTTATCCTCAGTAATGGATTAGTTTGCATCTAGACTACAATCAAAATCCTCATGTTATTTTTCTGAGCACTGTACTTACTAAAAAAATTGTGGTTTGCAACTTCAGCTTAATGCAAAGCTAGTAGCTGCATAATGTTTAACCTTATTGCGTGTCCAGCCAACTGAATACAAGCCTGAGGAAATCAAGACCAGAAACATGAGATCCAGGCTTAAGGAAATTAAACCAAGCTACTGGTGGGGAGACTTTTGTAACCTGATGATGATGATTTCCAGGCTGAAGGTGCTGGGTCTGCTCATAAAGGAAATTAATTGATTTGAACTGAGGGTTCTGTCACAACCCCTGAAAAGATTAAAATACAAGAGCTAGAGTGCGGTAGAAGGTCTGTGAGGTGTTTGACTGCCTGGCATTAGAGTGTAATGATGTCAGGGCCTGAAGAGGAGGAAACAACACGTTGGAAACTCCTTCTGACCTGAAGGAGTGGTGCCCAGGGGCACGGTATATCAGCATCAGTTTGTCTGTCATTATATACATATTTGATGTTTCAAGTCAGGCTGAGTGTGGCATAGACTAGCAAAAGCCATGAGCTAAGAGAGTTCTCACACGCCTAAGGTATTGATTATTGATCAGTATTCACTGGCCTGAGAGCTAGGCTACTATTAAAAGTAGAAATATTTTGAAAGCAATCTGTGATTCTTAAGTCAATACCTTAATAGTTATCTATATGCAGTATGCTCACCCAAGTGTGAATTAATCTAAATTTTTTATTGCACATTCTAATCACAGAAGGTGCATGTGATCTGAAGGGGTAATCATTCATAAACTCTTAATCTCTCTTATTTAAAAAGGAAAACAAAAATTACCTGGAGAGGTAATCACTGTACACTGGCAGCCTGTTCTTATCATTTGCATGCACTCTTGCCAGGAGGCACAATGTTCCCGTTTCCATATTATGAAGTCTAGATTTTTTTCACATTTCTTGTAGCCATAGAAGTTAAATAAGTAAACTGCAATGACAAACCACTTAATAGTGTTTAGCTTCTAATATGTTCAAGCCAAATCCTGGAATTTATGTAGTCTGTGAAAAAGGAAGAGAAGAAAACTATTTTCTTTTAAAGTATTTAAAATTCTTAGCAGAAGGGTATTCCTCATTGTTCACTGAAATAATTTAAGAGCCTTTTATTGCTCCACCTAATTAATTAATTAACTAATAATTTTGGAATAGGGAGTCTGAAGTTTTTTTCTGTATCTCTGTTGGCCATCTTTTAGGTGTGGTTATTTTATAGGTCACAATATTTAGGAAATCACAGCACCTAAGTGGAGACTGGGAGACTTTTCAAGGGTGAGAGCCCACACTTTGCCCCTGGGAGAGGGGCATGCTCACAGAAGGAGAGTATGAAGGGAGAAAGATGGGGTTCTCATCATGTTTCTTTAAACTATTAGAAATCTTACAATTTTACTTGTGCAAGAAGGAAACAGATTCTTTCACAGAATGGGACCACTAAAAATTGAGAGGTGTGTGGAAGATTAGACAGCCACAGAACCTGAGCTGGGCAGTGCCATGAACCTCTTGGCCCTGGTACAGTGAAAGCCATGAGAGAGATAAACTCCAGGCAAGAACAAAAGTGAAGACATCATGTCTGGTCACTCTGACCACATTGAGGAGAGAAGATGTAACAAGGACATTGCTGGCACGAAAGAATGTAACAGGGACTTGATAACTGAAAAGATTGTGTTGCTAGGGGAACAGGGGCAAACAGGTGTGAGCGAAAATTTTGCATGGAAGTTAGAAAACTATAAATATGGGTGATTAGTGGAATAAAGGGACCTTTGCTTGCATCCTTCAATCACTGCAGAGGTGTATGAAAAATTCTGATGTGTCAGTTCTGCCACAGACCACATATTTCTTGCCCAAAAATCTGACAGGGAATCTAGTATTATTCTGATTATCCTAACCACTCCCCTGTGGTATGAGTGACTTAGTAAATTTGATGTGCCCAGCAGAGTGCCTAATACCAGTTTAAAGTGGCTCCTGTGAAGTGGCTGAAAAATGAGGCCATGCAGTACCTCACTAGACCATATCTGTATAACTTGCTTTCTTCTTCTCCTCCATATTCTTCACAAGGACCCTTGACCCTCTTTGTCTATAGAGCAGCCAACCTTCTCCATCCCTATCTTCACTAACAGGACACTCCTACAGTGTCCCTGCAAATCACCCTTTGTATAGGGACTGTTGGACATGGCAGGATTACAGTTCATAGCCTAAAAAAAAGGGAAAAACTCAGAACCTTCAGAAATCCAAAGTTTCAGCACTATATTTTGGCTATAATTAACTAGATATAATTTTGACATTTACTATTCCCAGCTATTTTTTTATATATAATAGATTGGTTTGGAGGATGACCAACTCCTCTCCTTAAGTAAGGTCTTTAGTTAGAGGATTTGTAATTTAATTACAAAATTTGCTTGCCATTATTGTTAGCGTGTCTGTGAGAATTAAAAATTATTATTGTCTTTTACCTAGTATGTAAATTTTTCCTGGAATATATGAACTCTCTTTTACTCTTACAAATTCAAGCACAAGATTCCCTCCAGCCAGCTTGATTTTCATTTCTTTTGCCTATAATATATTACCCCAATTGTATTACAAATCTATTACCCGTAAGAGAGATGAAAATTTGAAAGTCAACACAGTGGTTGTGTTGGTTTGAAAGTAAAACCAGTGAGAGACTCCAAGTCAGAAGTACAATTTAATAAGAGAAAGAAGAAAAGAAGTAAAATAAAGTAAAATAAAATAAATTCAATAGTACAAAATACCACTGACAAAGTCAGAATACCACCTGACACCCTGTTAATTAGGGTGGTAGTAGCAGTCCAGATGAGATGGTCTTGTCGAAGCAGTGATCCTGAAGAGAAGGTCTGGTAGTTCTTGTCCTCTGGGAATCCAGTGGGGAAAAGGCCTCTGTGCTGTCCCAAACTCCGGGTTATATCCATGTGGGAATGCTTGGCTCCTTCCCTGGGTGGAACTTCTCACAATGGGCTGCTGTCATTCTATGAGTCATGTGATGGGTCCTTGATGGCCCATTAAACAGAGACAGCTCCCGG
>VZUI01039819.1:0-10869 GCA_013401135.1 Cettia cetti
TCTTCTTCTTCTTATTCTTATTCTTCTTATTCTTCTTATTCTTCTTATTCTTATTCTTATTATTATTATTATTATTATTATTATTCTCAATATTTATAGTCTCAAATTCAATATATTCTCAACAGAATAAGAAGGATAATCTCTCCAGCCACCATTTTGTGCTTTATTCTCCCCAAAAGTGACCAGCAGTTGCACAGGAGGGTATGGCAGAGGGAGAAGGGTTGATTGAACCCTTCTCCCATTTGGTTTAGCTTGAATTTCAGGGGATTGTGGTAACTTCAGTGATCGACTTCAGGTCTTGATTTCAGGGTTGGCCAGGCAGGATTTTGCTTCCCAAGATCAGCTGAGGATCAGCTGCAGCTCTGCAATGAATTTAGGGCCAGAAGGGACTTTTAGATCACACAAACAGGCCCTGGAAAGTCATTAGATACCTCTTTCCTGAGCCTTGGATTTGGTGTTTGTCGAACATAAATCTTCTGAAAAGGTGTTCAGGGTTGATTTAAGGATCTCGGGAGATGCTGAACCCAGGGCTGCCATTGGCAGTGGCTTTTAAAGGTTAATCACCTTTGCTGCTAAACATTTGTGCTGTATTTAATTTGGCTGTCTTTAACTTTTTGGTTGTTGGTTATTGCAGTGTCTTTCCCTGCTGGGAGAAATCACTTGGCATTTTCTTTGATCAAACTCCTTTTTCTCCCCCACAAGACTAAAGAGTTTCCCTGTGTCCTTCAGCTGAGCTGAATTTATCCTCACAGCTTGGACTGATGCCTTCCAGGTTTCTTCAACTTCCCCTTTTTGGTTATTTGATAAAAATTAGAAATTAAAAGGGCTTTGCAAAACTGAGGGGAGATTTTACAAGCCAACAGGATTGAGGGGATGGGAGAGGGTGAGGTTTGTGTTGTGCTGCTCCACTGCAGAAACGGCCCTGATAAGCACAGGAGAACCCCGGGAACTGCTGGGCTTGGGCCAGAAATGGGTGGGACAAATCAAAAGCTTTGTGTTTTAAAGAATGTAATAGATTTTAAATTGCTTTTCCTTTAATGAATGACTCACCCAATTACCACGGCCTGAACACCTGCGCCCGAGAGCAGAAGTCTCCGGAGAGACTTTTGCTTTTAACAATATTTATTATGCTGAGTGTTATCACATTAGGAGGGATCAGGGAGGGAGGGTGGCTGCGGTCACGGGCAGCACCAGGGCAGCCCTGGGTTATCCTCCCCCAGTGCTCTGCAGCGTGTGCCAGGAATCCCTGAGCTCCCCTTTCCATCTGGAGGACAGCAGCAGGCTCTGCCCAGGCTCCTTGTGCTGTGGGTGGGGTGATTTTTTTGGGGTGGTTATTTAGGTGGGGAGATTGGACAAAGGAGAGTGGCTGGGGACTGACAGGGGATGGGGTTAGATGGGATATTGGGAAAAAATTCTCAGCTGTGGGGATGGGGAGTCCCTGGCACAGCTGTGGCTGCCCCTGGATCCCTGGAAGTGTCCAAGGACAGCTTGGAGGAGCTTGGAGCAGCCTGGGACAGTGGAAGGTGTCCCTGCCTGTAGCAGGGGTGGAACTGGATGGGCTTTGAGGTCTTTTCCAGCCCAAACCATTCTGGGATTCTGTTGCTCCTTCCAGTGCCTAAAGGGGCTCCAAGAGAGCGGAAGGGAAACTTTGGACACAGGTCTGGAGTGCCGGGATAAGGGGGAATGGCTTCCCACTGCAGAGGGCGGGGTTGGATGGGATGTCAGAGAGCAATCCTTCTCTGTGGGGTGGAGAGAATCTGTGTCTGCCCCATCCCTGGAACTGCCCAGGGCTGGGTGTGGCTCTGAGCAGCCTGGTCTGGTGCAAGGTGTCCCTGCCCATGGGGAGGCTTGGAATGGGTTGCAAACCCACACCTTGGAGCTGTCAGGGCCAGGATAACTCAATTCTGACCCCTTTTGCACAGGAGTGGATGATCTGGAAAGGCAATTTGATATCATCTAGGGCAGTTATTTCTCATCCCCCTGCTCCAGCACGGAGCAGGTCAGTGCTGAGATCCCCTCGTGTGGGGCTGGAGGAGCTGTCTGGGAGCAGATCCTGGGCAGGGCTGTGGCTGTGCTGGCTGGAGAGAGACAAAAATATAATTATGCCAGCTGCTGGTGCTCTCTGTGCTCTGCCAAGGCTTCTCAGGCCAGAGGGCTGAGCTGATGTATTTATGCACCTTCCCCTGTCTGTGTTTAAACAGCACCTTGGAAAACGCAGTAAAAGAAGCCACAACTCTCTTCAGTGTCCTCTAGGGATTTTAATTTATTTTTATGGTGTTGGATCCTTGCTTTGTTGTGGGTTTTTTAGTTTTTTTTTATTTTTTCTCCCAGTGCTGGAGGTTGGCTTTGCTGCAGAGCAGAGGTGGTGCAGAGAAACAGAGGCCAGAGAAATGCAGAGTGTGAGGAGATATTGGGAGTTAGGCTGGAGGAGTGTGGCAGAGCTCCCAACGATCTCTGGTGTTATCTTATAGTCCATACATTTATAATCACTCTCTATTTCTTTCCCAATGGATATAATTGCTTTGGGCCCTGTTTTTCCTGGGGCACAGCCAGGATTCCCTGCTCTGCTAAGCCAGGCACTTCTCCTGCTTCCCTGTGGACAAATCCTGGTGTGAGCTGAGGGTGTCAGTGTTACCCCCAAATCAGACAGCCCCCAAAATTTCTTCTTGCATTTCCCAGCTCTGGATTCTGTGCAACAGGGCAGGTTCCTGTGTGAATCCTTAGGTCACTGTTATGTTCATAAAAAATTGTTCAAAATGGTTTTGTTGTTTCCCCTAATGACTAAAATAGCAAGAAACAGTAAAGTTGTTTGCATTTTGTATGGGATGAACATTCTCTTCTCATTGCAGGCAGGACCTGGCTGATTTGAAGCCACAGCAGCTCTCCTGGCCATGCTGGATGCTGCATCACCTCGAGGAGAAGGCATCCCTGAGGTACCTTATTTTTGCTTTTGGTTTTCTCCAGGTTTGAGATTTTCAGATTGCAAGATTGCCTGGAGGGCACAGAGCACTTGCCAAAGCACTGAGGGTGGTTTGTGCTGGGCTGTGAGGTGCAAAGTGCCTCACAGTGAGTTTTTGGGAGCCTGGTTTCATCTGGCTGGCATTAGGTAGCCCTGTTCCATGCAGAACTGGATGATTTTAAATATGATTTTGAAAACCTGGGGATGTTTCAAAGCTTATAAGGCTTTTGACCCGTCTCATTTATGCTCACCTCCTGCATTGCAGAGGGAGAAGCTTAGAAATGTGAATTATGTGAAATACAGTGTGAAATCTTTTGAGATGTCTAAATCATGTGCATATACACACAGGCACTTCCATCTCCTTAAAACTTCATCTCTCCTTCCTCAGTCAATCCGGGTGCAGGGAGGATGCATGAGCAGCTGGGGAAGAGTTGGGAGGAGGGGGAGAATGAAAAGGGCTTAGTGCTCCCCATCTCCCATCCCATCCCTCCTGCCCCTCCTTTTGCTTCCCTCTGCACTCCATGGGGATCCAAATGCAACATCCTCACTCAAATCCCCTCTGGGACGTGGGGACAGCAGGAACAACCCCAGCATGCTCTGGGCTCTGCATTTCTGAGCCTTCCATGGCTTTTTCATCCTTTATTTTCTACCTCACAAAGCTGAGACCCGTGTGACAAAATGTCCGTTAGGTGACACATGAGTATTTCTTATTTCTCCCTAAATGTAAATTTTTAGAGAATCTACCTGGTTTTCATGTAAGTGTGTGCTCTTCCTGCTAATTTTTCAAGTGGATATTTCAAACCTGGCAGTTGGGCTCTCTGCTGTGCTGCAGAGGCTTTTTTCTGGTCTTGTTAAAGAAAACAAGAAGTTAAGTGTGTGCCAGGCAGTGTTGGAGGCGTGGGGGTGCAGGTGGGCTGTGCAGCATCTTTCCCAGGATATTGGTGGGCAAAGAAAACCAACCCAAAACTTCAAAGCTTTTGAAAATTTCAGCTGCTCAGGGCTGACCCTCTGGTTCCTGGCTTTCTCAGTGCCATCCACCTCCCTGTCGTTTGTTCCTGCTGGCTGCTCCGGTGCAGCAGTGGTGTCCCTTGGTGTCCGTGGGGGGATTGGAGGACAGGGATCATCTTTCTTCCTCCTGTGGCATCAGAGCTGCCTGACAGCCCCTTCCAGAGGCTGCTGTGGTTGGGAGGGAGTGGAAGGGTGAGGAAAGCACAAGGAAAAGCAGAAAGAGGGAAGGAATGGAGGGAATGAGCGAGGCAGTTTGAATTTGCAGAATGAGCAGCATCGGCGACCCCAGGTTTTCCAGTCATTCAGCAATGCTGTCTGTTTGCCATCTAATTCCACCCCAAACACCCTAAACTGGAAATAAAGCCCTGTTTAATAAACAGCTGTTGGCATTTCATTTCTGGGAATATTCTGGGAGCAACTGCTCATTATTCCGATGATTTCCCCCCACTGTAATTATCCCAAACGACCATTCACAGATTCCACTGTTGACTTGCACGTCCATGCAATGGCAGGCTGAAATATGTATATATTTTGGTGTCCTATTGAAAATTCAATAGGATCCAATTTCAATTGCTATTGCCTTCGCCACCGTGCCTCCCCTCTCCAATTTCCCAGTGCTACAGCTGCACGGCAGAGAAGAAAGGAGGCAGCAGACATAAACAGCAACGTCCAGCTGAAATGGGGAGAGAAAAATTACTTCCTTGTACTACCACACTCCTGACAAGAGCTGACTCTTCCTTTTTTCTGGTGTGTTTTTTTTTTTTTTTTCCTTTTTCCCCCCCGCTTTTCTCTTTTTTTTTTCCCCTACCACATTCAATTTTCTAGCTGTGCCAGCCAGGTTGCAGGACTAATCTGGGATGTGCTTTGAGCCTGCTGTATAACACCACAGGCTTTTAAAGCTTGGGATGGGGGAGAAGGAGGAGGAGGATGTGGGGAGTGCAATTAGTTTGGGGTGGCAGGATGAGCAGGAGAAGCTAAAATTGCAAATGAGGGTGATTTGGGGAATACAAATCCCATTCCTCCCAGGGCTGGTTCACCTGGCTTTCTCTTTTGGCAGATGGAGAGTGGGAGATGTGAATTAGATGGGAAAAAAATCCCTAGACAGTCTGCAGGGCCTCAAACGGTGCTTTCATCACAGCCAGTGTTTTGTAATGTGCATGTTTATTTTCCCCTTCATCCAGAGTACAAAGGATGTGGTGTTTGAGACCTGCCAGGGGTTGACTGGAGATGGGAGGCTGGGCTGCATTCCGAGGTGTCGCTCCGGCCCTCGGGAACAGAGCAGGTGCTGGGTGGCTTTGAGCACTGCAGCAAAGGTGGTGCTGCTGCTGCACCTTCCAGAGCTGAGAATATTCATCAATAAATTACTTCTTCTGGGGTTCTGTCTGTTCCCAGCTCCTGAAGAGCTTCCTCGAGGTGGCTGCAGGTTTCTTCATTGCCACAAGTCCAGCTGCTGTGGTGGGTCACTGCTGAGCCACCTCAGTGTGACCTCAAGCTTCAGAGGAGCTGGAAAAGAGCTGTGCAAGAGTTTCCCTCCCAAAATTTATTATCCCGTTAGGAATAAGAGATGGGAATTATCCTATTTGGAAGAGATGAGTAGAAATGCAAAAATTTGAGGGCGAGTCTCTCTACCAACACCTTCCAGGACAGACTTGGGCAGCTGGCTGAGTCTTTGTCTTCACTCCTCAAGTCAGGGAGGAAGGTTGAGGAGGGAAACAAAGGGGAAGGGGAGGTGGGGATGTGCCAGGGCTGTGTCACCCTCAAGCCCAGCAGCACGCACACGGCAGCAAACAGCCTCTATCTCCTCGAGGCATCTGTTTGCAGAGTCTTTGCCCATGCAGCGGTGCCTCTTCCCACATGGACTTGTTGCCTCCTTGTAATCCGTAGGTAAACAGACTTTTAATCAGCTGGAAAGCAGGGAGAGAGGCGGTGAGCCACGATAAGAGCCCGGCTGGGATGGGGACAGTGGCAGCACCAGCCCTGGCGGGTGGGTGCTGGGAAGCATCCCTGCAGTGCCTCTGGAATACAGAGAAAAATGGTTTGTTTGGAGGAGGGGAACCAACGAAGGGAACAGTGGGGCCCAGCAGAGCACGGGCACTGGGCACCTCTGCAGAGGCTCTTGCTGCCTTGCTTTGCTTCTGCCTTGCCTGGAATAAGGGATTTTATGTAAAGAATGAAATTCCCTAGAGAGAAACATTTCCCTAGGTGACACAGATGCCCCATCCTGCGCACTGGGTAAGGGCAGGGCACTGTGGACATCGCCTTCCTGCAGGGGGGCAGGTCACTGCTCCCTCTGAGCTTGCAGGTTGAGAAGTTTGGGAGCCTGGGGGGGGCTCTGGGGGGCTCTTGCACGGCGCTGTCTCGTGTCCAGCTGGGCACTTTGCCTGCCTGATCCAGACCCTTCTCCATGCACCCTTTCTGCTTCTTCTGCTGTGAAAACCACCTTGTCTCCCAGCACTTCTTTTGCCATCAAAGAGTCACAGATTATCCTGACTTGGTTGGGGTGATCTCATAAAGTCCAACTCCAGGTTCAGCTTGAAGGGGAAACAAGGCGTGCTCGGTGCTGGAGCTGCCAGGGTTTTTATCTTCCTTGCAAGGTGCTGGGAGGCCAGAGGAGCTGCAGGATGTAGCTGAAAGCAGCCTCAGCCAGAGGCTGGGATTTGTGAAGGTGCTGTGGGCACTGGGAGCCGGGGCAGTGACCCGGTGCCCTGCAGTACATGGCATTACCGTGTTTAATGTACTCAGCGCTAATCTTTCTCTAAACACAAGCGATCTTGCTGAGTTCAGCACTGAAAGAGCAATAACCAATGAAGGAGATGAGATTAAGAAAACTCACAAGAATCAAATGTGCTAGAAAGGGCTGGGGAAGTGCCAGGGGCACTGCAGTAAATGACCTCCCTGGGAATCGAGGACAAATAAAATCCATGCCCCGTGTCTCTCTCTCCTCCCAGGCGCCTTGCGCCGATGCCGGAGCCCTCCCCTCCCTGGTGGGGCCATGGATGTTGCTTTCAGGGTTATTTTTGCACTGGAATACAACAAATCCTCTGTGCTATGGGGCCGAGACGAGGATCCGTGTCGCTGCATTCAGAAAAACTAACCTCTCGAGCTCAAGGAGAGCTGCTTCAGTTGGCAGGAGCATTATTCTGTCTGGAACAGCCTTGAGAGGGCAAACAAAACCTCTGAGCTGTGGCTCTTGTTTCCAAAGACTCTCTGCAGGCAGGGATGTGGGTGAGAATGGCTCTTTTTTTAAAATTTGTGAGACAAAAATTCACCCAAATGCCAGCAGGATGGGATGGAAACGAGGTGCAGCATCCTGAGGGAGTTGTTGTCCCAGTCTGAGCTCTGCTGGGCTGGATGTGGAAAGCTCTTACCAACAACTTGCAGGTGCTCAGTGGGCTTTGTGGGGATTTTATCCCAAAGGATGGGATGGTGGAGGTGATGGGGGTGGATGGAGGTTCTCCCCCAGTGCTCAGCAGCCTGGGGATGTCCTTCACGGACCCCAGGCATCCCAAATCTGCTGCCTCAGATCCCTGCCCCTCGCGCCGTGCAGCCTCGGAGGCTGCGAGGATGACTTGGCAGTGATATATTTACTACAATTACCATCTCCCTTCCCAGAGGAGGAAAAAATAGATGAATAATATGTTTTGAAGGTGTCATGGAGTGAAAGCAAGAGAGGAGCTTGAGCCTGAACTTATGAATAACTTATAGGCTTCCTCTCTTCATGCAGCTGCTCCGTTTGGGCTTATCTTTCTCACCCGTAGGAGGTGTAATTAAAGGAGCAAAGCCGGGAGTCCGTGGCTCTGTCTGGCTCCGTGTGTCCCCTGCAGGCCAGGGCACGGGGGTGCTGGAATGCCTTTGTGTGGACACGTGGGCCGGGCTATGTGTGGAGCTTTACAAATTCTCCCCCTGTCAGGAATAAAAGGATCATTTTGCACAAAATTCATCGCTGGTGTTTTTGGCAGGGTGGTGGGAGCGTTGCCTTAACTCTCCCCTTGCACTGGTGAGCCACGAGCAGAAGTGATTTTGGATGGGGAAACGCTGCAAGGCGAAGCAGGTGAGCCCTGCAAGCCTTAAAATCTGGGAGATTTTGGTTCCGTTCGTGGCAGAGCTGGAAAATCCCTCCCTGGCCTCATGTGGTGGCTTAGCCTTCCCAAGTCTTATTTTTCCAGGCTAAAATGAGAAGTAATTTGCTCTTGTCTCAACACTTTCCTCTGCTTTCTCTATTTTGACTTGAGGAGCTCAAGGGAGGGACTGTTTTTGCCAGGTGTACACACGGAGTGGAACATAATGGGACCGGGATCTTATCAAAGGCATGCCAATGCTATTATAATGCATACAGTAATTATAGGGATGTATATGGAGGGATGATGAAAAAAAAATCCAATGAAACATGGCATTTCCCTCTGGAAAAAATGTTAGCGAAATAAAACCACGCCTGGGAATATGTCAGTTCCAGCAAAAAATGTCTATTAAAAATTATGCAGTGCTGTTCAGCAAGGTCACAGCGCTCCTTTTAGAGCCTGTTAGAGGTTTCCTTGCAAAGCAGCACAGCACTTTTTTTTTTTTTTTTTTCCCCTGCAGACTTTTAGTCGAGGTGTTGTGTTTTGGGCTCTTATTCAGTTTAGGGGCAGAAAAAAATTGATTTTCTTAGAAATTTTTCAGGAATTTCTGCCAAAAAGCTGCCTTCTGCATCTCAATATGCACAGAGGGATGGTGTCCCTGGTAAACACCAGGTATAAATATATATTTATGTATGATTTCCAAGGAATAAGTTGTTCCCCCCATCCCTATCTCAGGAGTGCAGCCCTGCTATCTGCACGTTGCTATCAGGCCAGCACACAGATATGGACGAGCGTAATGGAGATATTAGGCACTTATAGCAGGGCATTCTGTTGAACATCACCTGCTGTTCAACATGAAAAGTTGATGTTCCACAAAGCCACAAGCCAAAGGCTCCTTAAGAGCTGTTCTGGTGCATCGGGTAAATATCCGTGCTCGGAACGAGCGCCGTGTGGATTAATAATGCATGGAGCAAATCTGTAGGAAGAGCAGCGACTGCGTGGGGCTGACTTCGAAACTGCTCTCCCTGCTTAGGCAAATAGGCAGGGAAGTTGTGTTTTTTAAAGGATAATGTGTTGGTAATAAAGCAGACCGACCTAATGGAGCACTTCCAGCTGCTCCGAGCGCAGTCACTGCCTCGGCAAGCTGGGGTCAAAGGAGCCTTGCCAAGGGTGGTAAAAATTGCTGTGTGGCATCTTATTGGAGGCAATTTATGGTGGGGAAGCAGGAGAGAGGTTGAGGTGGGATGGGATTGGGAATCTTTGCCCCTCTCCAAGGGTTTTCCATCAGCTGGAGGTCGCTGGGGCAGCAGTGGGTTTGTGCCCTCCAAGCCCTGACATCAGGACAAGATTAAATCCTCCATACTCTGTATTTGCTTCTGGAGAAAATTCTGGGTGCAGCCCAGGACTGGGTCATTAGTGCTACTGTGCTAACGAGCTCTTCCTGTCCCAATGAGCTGGGAGGTGGTGGAGGCCCTGGCAGGGTGTGGGGTGCTCCTGGTGGTACCAGAAGTGGTGGTGGAGAGCCCTGGATCCATTGGACCTCCTCGAGGTCTGTGGATTGAACCAAGCCTCGGGAGGGGCAAAGGCAGGAGAGCTCAGAGCCCTCTGCAGCCACTTCTTGGCAAGCCCCCAGGGAAACTGATGGATCCCAGCAGAGGAGGTGCTGGGGAGCACCCAGGGGTGGGTGGAATGATCTTGTCTGTGGCTGGGGACAGCGTTGACCCTTTGGCTGGCTGCTGGCAGGGACGTGCAGGCATCAAACAGGGCTGGTGGCAGCAGCCAGCCCCAGCTGCCAGCCCCTCCCAGCGTTTGGAGTCACTGTCAGGGCTGTGGATGGGGCTGGGGCAGGGGCACCTGTGCTTTGTCACCTTCCTGCAGCACAACGGCCAGCCTGGGTCTGACTCAGAGTCACTCTGGGTGACAGAGAGAGAAACACAGCTGGATTTCCAAGAGTTGGCAGCCAAGTCTTCTTCTGAATTGCAAAGTGAACAGCTCAGATTTTTGGAAGCCTCTGAGGAGGCATAAATACAAAAAGCCAGGATGTCTTTAATTTTTTTTCCTCTTTGTCTTTTTTTTTTTTTCCTGGGTATAATGCTGTTTGAAGGGGCTGTGAGTCACCTCGAGCAATGAAATGAGACATCCTTATCATTTATGAAAATAATATTTAATATGATGGGTTTTATTTAGGTTGTTTTAAAGGGGTCCCTAGGGGTTCAGAGTCTCAGATATTCTTTTTATTGGACAAAGGTTGGAAATAATTTAAGGCTTTTGTTTCAAGGATCTTTTCTGTGCAGGCCTGTGGGTGTCATGCTCTTGGGCTGTGGTGTGGGCAGTTGTGTTTGGTTTGGGAATCCTGAACTGGAGAAAAGTCTCTTTTATTTCTGGTGGTGTGAAACAGGGGCCAGCAGTTGGCATGGGCAAGGAGCTGAAGTGACAGGAGCGTGTTCAATCCTAAACTGGGTCCAAGGGGCCCAGAAGCTGCTCAGGGCAGGAAGGGGCCTTGGTGTGGGGAGTCAGATGAGCATGCTTACAGCACAGAAAAAACCCCTTGATCTGGACTGAAGGCAGATTTCTGCTCCAAACTGAGGAGTTTTTTTCCTTATTAAATTTGCCTTTAGAGCCATTTCCACATGGGTTTAGGTGTATAAGGGGAAGAGGCTTGTTGGGGCTGTCCTGCAGACATCAGCCCCTCTTCCTTTGGGCCAGGCAGGGGGGACAGGGGGTGTGTCTGTGAATCCTTCCCACAGGAAGGGGAAACTGAGCCACAGCCTCGCTGCAGCTGCTGCAGGAGGGATTCACCCCCTTTCCCAGCGGGGAAGAGCTTTGGGGGGGGGGGGGGGGGGG
>VZUI01039820.1:0-48414 GCA_013401135.1 Cettia cetti
AAGAGTATGGGTTTTTCTAGGTTCTGTGTCCCAGGACAGATAAGCTGGCACTGAGCCAATTGGCCAGAGATAGGGGGAAGGTAGGGTCAAGCTACATAGTTACAGGCTTTGGGGTTCCTTTTGGGGTAAACCATTCCCCAGAGGGATACAACAGGAAAGTACATAGAGGATCAATGTCAGCAAAATAGCAGACACAGCAATACCTGAACACTTACAAAATTTTGAAAAATGACCAAAAAATTTGTGAACTATTTTTCTTGACACATTCTCCAAATTCTTAATAACATAGACACATTCAAAGAGCTACAACTATGCCAGAACCTATGTCCCATAGGGCACCCTACACCCACACATTTGTGTTGAAGATGTGGGTGCTCTGTCTTTATTGCACCCAGGCAGCCCACTTCTTTAAACTTACAAGTGTACACACAGATGATAAGGGTGCCCAGAAAGCCAAGTGACGCCTCAGCCCCCAAAGGTGTGGATCCCAATGTACTGTGCCTCATACTGCAGAACTAGGAGCTGCTCTTTCCAGCCTGGCAAAGGCCATTATACCTCAGGGAGCCTTTGGCAGCATCCTACCATTTTAGGTGCGTTTCTCTCTTCTCACTTTTTCAAATTTTAATGATTCTTTCATACTGTGCTTAGAGATGACTCATCTTTTTTTGTTGTTGTTTTCTTACCCAAAATTTTCATGGCCATTCACAGGTGATTATTTATTCCAAAAAATATTAATCATTGGTGCCATAACTTTGTTGGGTTGGTTTGGGGGTTTTTGGTTGGTTGGTTGGTTTTTTGTTGGATTTAGGGTATTTTTATTGGTTGGTTGGGCATTTTTTGGAAGTATCCTCTCAAACATTTTTGAATATTCCACTCATATACACGGTTTACATGCACATTCCTATCTTATCGTATATTGTTACCCAGGTTGTTTTACCAAGGGAAAACTATTAGTGTTTTTCCATAAAGATATAGTGCTTCTAGTTTATATGCTAGCATGTTGCTACAAGAGGAGCTTGAGCTCAGGCTGCACAGAGATCCCATCTGTCTTAGTGAAATATTGAAGTTTAGTGACAAAGGACCCTCCAGGTCTCTGCAGAGAGCTTAAATGACAGAATGACACCATATATCCTATATTTAAGCTGTACATGGATGCATGGGCTCTTTTTGTATTGTTAACCACTTTCAAATTCTATTCTTCCAGGCCCTCTAAATAACAACAATTGCCTGTGGCTTGAAACAACCCAGCATGAGGTATGTTTTAGTACACAGTTTTTTCCACAAGTTGATATCGAATATGCACAACTAATTTTTAAGGTCATCTTCCAGGTGTGTCAGAAGCAGGGAAAATAACACATAGAAGTAGCTATGTCTTCATATCTTGAAAGGCTAGGTGCTTGGGGATTTGCTTTCTGCAGTTACATTCATGCCAGAGGCACACTTATTTGATTTCTTCCCTGTGTTTTATGGCACCTATGATTATGAGCCTATGTAGCTTTAATTTCAGCTGTGCTTTATTCAAAATATCCAAATTAATTTTACCAGAATAATGTGAAGTAAACATAGTGGAGAGGCTTTGGTTATTTGCAGAGAACAGGCTGTGGAAAATTTGCAAGTGTAGCACATCTCTTGCCCTGCTTATCCAGCTTCTTGACAGATACTATGTGAAAAACAAACCAGCAGTATACTTCAAGGCATGTGCACCTTTGTTGTCTTGAGATAGTATAATTTTGTGTACTGTGGCCAGCATGTAGTACAAGTGTGCATGCATGTAAAATGTCTGATGAGAGTTTACTATGGTTACTTTCTCAGTTCTAATTTTTCTGGCTAGCAGAACAATAACTGGCATCCATACTGAACTTGAAGACAGGCCTAAATCTTTGATGGATATATCTTATCTCAGTTGTCTACAGACTTTCTAAAACTTAGCTAAATTGGTATTATATGAGACAGTTTGAGTTGAACTCATGCCCCAAGTATTTTGAAAGAAATATTTTATTCCTACTGTATCTTCAGGCTCTGCTTGTCTTTCTTTACAATAAGTCAGTTTTGCCAATAGGTTGAGGGCTCTTTGGGTTTTGGTGGTTTGGTTTTGATGTTTGGGTTTGGGGTTTTTTTTTTTTTTGGTTGTTGTTTGTTTGTTTTGTTTTTTGGGGTTTTTTTCAGGGTCTTTTGGGGGAGTTTTTGGTTTGCTTGTTTGTTTGGGTTTTTTGTGTAGCTTTGGATTTCATTTGAGTTTATTTTGTTTGTTTGACCTGCAATTGCATTTTTTTATTTTCTAAAGTGATTTGTTTTGTGGTTTTTGGAGGGTTCCTCACTTATTTGGAGTGGAACATTTTGGGGGATTTTGGTTTGGTTTTTGGGCTTTTTTTGTTGGTTATATGTCTTTTGTATCTGTGCGCATGATTTAACTTATCTAGTACATTTGAAAGGGTCCAGTGAAGGCCAGTGAAAACGGGAGGAGGGAACATGGGACTGAACTTCTGAAAAGTACATTTAAAGCTGTTAGGGGTATCAACTTTATGTTGTGTTCTCTGAGAAAAATCCAGATTTGATGGTATACACAACCCTCAGCAATAAAGTTTCAGTCTTTAACTGTCCATCTTCTGATGTAAGACAACAGTTTCTGAACTAGAAACATTTTGTATTACCAACCACTAGAAAACAAGGATATAAATAAAGGAATAATAACCCATCATGGATTGTGGCCCTCAACATCCCTTTGCACTAATGTACTTTCAGGCTCTTTGGATTCATCTTACAGAACTGTGCTTTGGTACAATAGTTGCTATAACGTGCCTCTGGGTTTTATGGTTATAAATAATTACAATCATAACAACAAAAACGAGAAACAGCAGCTTTCATTTTTTCACTTTAGAAAGGAATCTGCCTTTCAGGCAATTTTCTTTGTTATATATCACTTGAAAATCTTTTGCCTCCTTTTACCCTATCCTCATTCTTTCTTTTTTCAAATTCATGTTCAAGTACTTTCTGAATCTATGTTAATATTTCTTTCTTGTAAATTGATTTTAGTCAACAAAGACCCAGAATAATTTTTATGCATGTGAGAATGGGAAATTTTAAGGACAGATATTTAATCAATAATTAAGTTGCAAAACAGAGTAGGCTGAATTCTTTCTTTTAGTGTGATCTCCTTAATTTATTACTCAGTCTATTGTTATATACGTAAAAGTTTAAGAAGTATTGGCATTCTAATGCTGTTATATACTCACTGTGAGATCAAAAGTGATGCAACCATTCATGATATCTGGGTTTGGTCATGAAAGGGAAGCACACAGAAAGTAGAAGTGGCAATGGGCTGCCTACAAAGAATGTAAAGATTTTGCCTGAGCATGCAGGAATAGGTCTAGAAAAGCCAAAGCTTACCTGAAACTGAAACTAAGGAGCAAGTGAAAGGTATTAAGAGTTTTTGTAGCTAGCTCAGCAGCAGGAGGAGGTGTAGGGAAAATGAGATACAGCTGGTTAGTGAGGCAGGTGAGGTGGTTGTTCTTGAAAGACAAGGAATAGACTGAGGGAGTGAAAGCCCTTCCACCACTTGTTTTCCCACCTCTCTCCCCTTCTACCTCTTCCCATCCTCCAGCTTTCACTTGGCAGGCATGACCCCAGGTCTTTTGGGCCCCTTTCACTTATACAAGATAACTAGAAGCTATTTCTGTATTGTGGAGGAACATAAGGAAATGTTCTGTGATGAAATGACTGGTTAAATGGAAAGGAGATCACAGGAGATGCTGTATACTTATTTTTTGTAAGGCTTTTCACTTAATTCCTTATAGTATTCTGAAATCCAAGTTGAATATAGTTGGTGCACTTAGCAAATGGATAATAAGGTGCAAGCCTAGACCATTGAGTTTAGAGGGTTGTAAGCAGAAATACAAAAAAAAAGTGCAGACCATTGAGTTTAGAGGGTTGTAAGCAGAAATACAAAAATAAAAAGCATTGATTTGATTATCATTGTAAGTGGTGATCATCAGAAATAAAAGTGAGACCCTTTACCATTGCTAATGGTAATGACAGCTGTCTGTCACCAAGTTCCCCAGCAGTTCAAACACTCCTAGTGGCCCCAATCTCAGACCTGTTCCAGTCTTATATTCTCATCTGCTCTGTACCACTATTTCTAATGCAGAATTGTATTAAGGGAAAAACAATTTCCCTCTTGATTCTTGAGGTACAATTATGATAATATCTTTTCATTCTCATCAAATTCATGTAAATATAAAGCTAAAGAATTTATGGGGGTGGCAGGTGAGACATAAAACTCTGTAAATAACATGAGAATTCAGAACCTCTTCTGTATTCATTAACAGAACTAAATTTGTAGTTTAGACCACTCTGTCCTTGTCTTTCCAAATAAGATATGTTCTGTAGTCTAGAAGGAACACCAAAAAACAAAAGTAGTAAGGAAGTGTAAGTTTGAGGCATATTAAGGCAACATTGGTAGGTTTATAATAGAGATGTGCTATTCCTAGTCCTTTCTAAACCAAACAGAACTGTATTGGGACAGTCAACATCACCTGTGTAATCTTATGAGCAGAGAAACAAACTTCTCTAGTTCAGCTCAAAGGATGCTCTGAATTTTTCTAACTCCATAAAAAAAATTCAAAGGATGTGGAGTGAGTGACACTGCATACCCTTAGGCTAGTTTTATTTTTGTGAATTTCTCACTTTGTAGCCTTTCCCTGTACCACCCTGCAGTGTTGATCAAGCCCTATTTTGTTCTGGAGAAATCATAAGAAGGTACACTTGTTTTAAGAAAGGTAGTCAGTTGTCATTGTTGCATAGATTGATCTGAGCAAGAGTATATTCCCTTCTCATTATGCACACAAGAAAATCAAGTCTCTGGCAACCTTATGGCATTTCATTTTTTGTACAGTTTACTGAGAATTTTTAAAAATATGTTGTTGAAGATCTGCATTTTAATTATACCTCATATGCCCTGATTTTTAGTTATGAAGTTTCTTGGCATATCTTGTTACATAATTGGTCATATTTCTGAAGCTCTTAGAATATCCTGAACACTGCTGTGCTCCTGGAATTTAGGACAAGCATAGCTGTGTGTACAGAGTTCTAGTATCTGCTTTACTGAATCAGTAAATGGCTTGTAAATGTTACTTTGAAACAGCAGGTTTGCTATGCTTGACAAGTAATTGAGAGATTTATTTTCTCAAAACTGTTTTATTAAATATAGTTAAACATAAAACCAGAATCCTAGACCCTCTCCTCAAAGAATATAATGTTTTATGCATGATGATAGGAATAAATGAAATTTCCTTAGAACTAGAAAAATTCGTATAGTTCCAGTGAAAATAATCAGTAAAATCAGTCTTAAATGAGAATAAAATAATTTAATGATACATTAGCAAGTATAAGGCTCATTAATTTCCAAGATGGTAGCTCATTGTATTCACCTTAGTGTTTTATCTCTTACACTCCTTTTGGGGGAGTTTTTGGAAGTCATATAGCATGCCTAAATCCAAAATTTGGACAAAAACTATTCTAATGCAGATGGAACTATATTTCTAATTATTCACTCTTGCCTAGCAATCTATAAAAGATCAGCTCAAGTCATAAGTTTCATGACAAGTGGGAAAATAAATTGCTCAAGATAGGATGCAAATTAGGGACAAGGTTCAGCTGACTACCAGAATATGTAATTGTATTTTGATATGTCACGGAGTAAGACAGTCTCACTTGATTTAAATTTGTAAACTAAAAATAGTTGACTGGAAAAATGGTAGGAAAGGGTGTATAAAAACTGATAACTCTTGAAAAATGTAAATATGACCTTGAAAAATAAATCCAGAGAAGGTTAGAGAGTAAGTTTCTTGAATGCAATTTTATCTTGCAGTAGTGTAGAGGTGAATTTGTGGTTATATTTGTTTCATGGATGATCTGGAATATCCATAAATGCATCACTGGTGGTCTAGAGGGAGAAAAGATTTTAACACATGACTAACTGAAAAATCCAAAATATCCTGCATAGTGTGCTGATAATGAACAAATAAAAATCAATAATTATGACCAAAAGAAAACTCCATCAAACAAAGTGAGCTTTGAAGTGAGGCTACTTCAAAAACAATTCCAGGACCAGAGGATTTTAAGGCTTGAAAATAGTGTGTAAGCATAGAATATGATTAAGAGGGTGTGGCTGCAGTACTTCAAGGGCTGTGCAACATAATTGGTACTGAAAGTTGATGCTCCTGGAGTAGTTCTTCCTTATAGCTTTTCAAAAACTGATTTTGATGTATCATTCATTGGCTGTCCATTTGTATGTACATCTGCTTACTGAACATTTGATGATGTATAGAGATATTTACATGCATGATCTGTGTCTGCATGCATGCAAATTCCCTATTACAATGTTGATTAATTAATGCAAATTCAGCTTTTTTTCGAAGCTAGCATCTGTAATTCAGCATCTGTGGATGCCCAAGTAATGCTATGTATGTATGGAACATGGACTTAAGAGTTCAGCATGAGAGAATAGCCAGTCTGTAGATCAGCAGAGAGAAGTTATACAGTGCTCTTTAGTATCACCTTTTTCAACTAAAGTTAAGCTTGCCCTTAAACACTTGATTGTATCTTTAGTTTAAGGTTTGATTATGTTTATGATATTATGCTTCAATGCAATGTTTGATGGAAAAGTAATAGGGTTTTTTTTCTCCAAGAGTATAGACACTGAAACATTGACCATGAGAAGAGTGGATTTCTGACAAAAGGCAGTGTGATGATGTGCAGAGGTACTCCTGAGTCTTGACAACATTGAAGCAGTAGCCTTTAGCCCCATCTACACAGCAGCCCTACTCTGCTTATTTGTATCTCAGCTCAAAACAACATCGTACAGTTTGGATGAAAAGGACCAAACTGTATGATCTTATTTCAAGTTTACAAAAAACAAAATAGGAAGTAGGGACAGAGAAGCAGAAGGCTGATTTGCTGGGAAACCAGGATGACTATTTTTGTGTTTGGCTGGAGTCTTTCATGACCTTCTTCAGCATCTTTGCCCTTTAAAAACCCTCCTCCTACGACATCATATCACCCTAAACCTAACCCCTAACCCTGTTCCCTGGATGAGCTGAAAGCTGCTCCCCTTAGGTACACACTACAGACTCTACTTATCTCCCTAATTTTCCTCAGGATCTTGAACTCCACTAATTCATGGTTATTCCAGTCAAAGTTACCTTTCACATTACTGAAAGACACTGAATATTATGTCCTCGACCAATTCTTCCTTGTTTCTGAGCAGCTGGTCCATCTTTACCTAGTCTGTGGTTGGTGTCACAATTTGCATCAAGATGTTACCCCTGACAAAAATCTTGTCATAGTGACCAGAAAATGCCAAAGTGTTCCCCCACGAGAATTGGGATCTGTCATCCAGAATTCCTTATTTCCAAAGAGCTTCATTCATATCCTCACCCTGATCAGGTGAACTGTGACAAACTCCTACCACTGGGTTTCCCTTACTGTCCTCTCCATTGATCCTGAGTTGTGAACACTGAGACAAATTGTTGTCTGTCTCACAGAAGGGTTTGCATACTTCTCAGCTACTCCTTCACCTCTCCCTTACCCATTTTGTCTTCTTCTTGATGTCTTCCATGAAGAATATGTATCCACACATTCTTGCAATAACCATCCATTGCAATAACTTTTTGTATTTGTCCCACTACAGATGAGTAATCAAAAATGATGTAAGACATGTAGATATGTAAACATGTGCACAGTTACAGTCCTTGCTTTTTGTTTCCCTGACTGTATGCATTTGGTCATATAACATATTTGAGACGGACCTCCTTTCACCCTGTTTTATTACTCTGAAGTTCTCTCCTGTACCTGCCACCTGCCCACTAGTTCTTTGCTTGACTGTGGGTTGTAATTTCTTTCTACACCAGTTCGTAGGTTAGAGCTCTACTCACCAGGTTGACTAGCCTGCTGGAAAAGCTGCTCTCAAGTGCTTTGTCTTCAGGTCTCCAATGGAGGGCCCTGTGGTCTAAATCCAAGATTACTGTTGAAGACATCAGCTACACAATCCTCTAA
The DNA here is from genome assembly GCA_013401135.1 of Cettia cetti. Classification (NCBI taxonomy): domain Eukaryota; kingdom Metazoa; phylum Chordata; class Aves; order Passeriformes; family Sylviidae; genus Cettia; species Cettia cetti. Next base: position 8,053 of record VZUI01039820.1, read on the forward strand.
TCAATTTCTTAAAATAACTGAGGTCATACCTTATAGTGTACTACCGACACGAATAAAGACACACAGAATGAATGTCCAAGCAGGAAAAGCCCAATTTGATTTTTAACTTCAGTATTTATACAGTTTTGAAAATGAGACCAGCTTGGATGACAGGGTTCAACCTCTTCAACCACACTGGTCAAAGCTACAGTCCATCAATGTCTCCTCCTATCAGGAGGAATTGTCAACATGGGAAAGTCATTACCATAACAATAGAATTGTTTATGAAAAGTCTGTGAGAACTCTGAGAATCTGACTCCAAGTATGTAAACATTTCAGAAGGCTAAAAAGAATTGTAAAAGAACAGGCCAACATTATAGTGTGCAGATTTTTGTGATGAACCAGCTATTGAATACAAACTATGGTAATATCATCATCTAAACCAAAAAGAACACTAGAAAGAATTCTCCCCTATAGATTGTGTGCTGATTTATTGTAGCTGAGTGTTTGGTCAGCAAACCTCCATGTTGTTCATGTTAGATTAAAAATATATGTTTTTCTAATCTTCAAATAACATCTCTATAAGCATTCTTGGTTGCAATAGGCACTGGAAGATATTATAATTTCTCAGGACAGATTTTAAATCTCACTGCACTTTCTCTTTGAACTAAATTGCTGCTGCTCTTGGGTCACTATATTTCTTTCTTATGGATTGGGAAGGCAGGGCAAGGGGAGGCTTGAGATACTGCTGTCACGTATGTTCAACCTTTACTGTGTTAATCCAATACTGACTGTTCCTTTTTCTCCCCAGGAAAAAGTTTTTTAAGTCTTTAAGTACTATTGAGAGCAAGAGGGTAAATGTTCTGTAATGACTTTTAGGTCAACAAGAAAAAAATAGAAGTTTCTCGGAAAAACTGAAGAGGAAAAAATGAGCAAAAACCTGTCAAAGGAAGATTGCTTTCCTTTGCCTCTAGGGCAAACATATTCTGGAGGATATTTAGTGTAATTGGGGAAACAATGTTGTTTACCAATAAACAGTGAAATAATGCACACCCATGTGTCATAATTACAATAAAATCATGCATTTGGGCAGATCCTTTGCAGCTCTGAAGTGCTGAAGTGCAATTCAGTCTTAAGAGATTTCTTCTTCAAAAGAGATTTGAGGCATTTTAAATTTTTAGCATTCCAACCAAGTTTATATTAGAGTTCACTAGCATCTGGATATCCGGTAGGGGATGGAATTTATAGAAAAAAAAATTAAAAATACTAAGAAGGCTGCCTTGTTTTCCTGCTTGTAATTTAAGTATACTGGGACAGAATCGATTCAGATTTCTCCCTATGCAGATTAATTCCACTTGCATGAGTAAACTGAAACAATATTTCAGTAGTTATTTTTCTGTACATATATTCTGCTGCAGTGATGCAGAGGCAAGATTTTTTTTCTATGACTAAAAGACAATTCAGTTTTCTCAGGAGTAGGGCATGAAAAAATGTATAACACTTCACATATTAACAGATATTTCCTTATTGAAAAACTTTAGTAAGTCTTTGATCTATTCAAAAATAAGTAGCAGCCAGATTTAAGGATTACAAATAAATATCTTTAGCCATATCTGATTCCTTTCCACAGTTCTAGTGTGAAAACAAAGGATAGAAGCTGCAAGAACCTGACTGCAATGAAAGCAATGACTGCTTTCTGGTACTCAGAGGCCGAGAGCTCTCATTGAGGCATGATATCTGATCCTAAATTTTTCTACAGAAAATCAATACTTTCACAACGGTGGTAATAAATTTTTTGTGTTGGAGTATGTCTCCTCCATGTCAGAGAGTACACTGTAAGTTCCTCAAGTTTAGAGAGTTAAGAGTTAGATTCTCCTGTCTGATCTTGTGTAGAATGCACCACAGTCCAGAGCCCTGCTTCATGTATTGCAAACAAACCTTTTATTAAGCTCAATGAAAATAAAGGAACTAGTTCTGAATTATTTTAGTAACATAGCAGTCACATGTGGGATGACGTGGTTATGATCTCTGCAATCTGCTGCTTTTTTCACAGTAGCAACATCCTTCAAGATAGATGGTAAACTTCTTGTTTCCACAAGCAGAAAAATACCAGAATTTAACTCTCAACAGTTATGTCAAATTTAAGACATTAAGTGCAGAATTGGCACTTAATGTCATTACTGATGATAGCACGAAAAACTTCAAACAGAGATTTGAGGGATCTGATTGCGGGAAAAAACAAACAAACAAACAAACAAACAAACAAACAAACAAACAAACCAACCCTTTTCATTTTCATCCATAGGTAAACTTCTGTAGCAGTTTTCTTTAAAAACTAGTTGTCACCATGTTTAGGAAAAGCAAAAAAGAAAAAGAATAAATTTATATTTGTCTCCTTTTGAGAGCTAAGTATTAATTCACTCTGATCACTTAAATAACTGCATTTCTGTCTTTACAGCCTTTCAGCTATGTATTTAATTGAGTCAAATCAAAATGCACAGTTTCTCAACTGTCAGTATCCAGAATGCACTTTGCTTAAGACTAATGCAATTTTGTATAAAGGCTATCTTTTATTCATTTACTTTTTTTAAGGTAAAACAGTATATAGTTCCCAGGTTTGCAACTCGTGTTACTGCACGGGATGTAAGGAGTATTTTGTTCTGTAAGCCAGTTTTAAGAGTTCTGAAGTTTGAAGAATTTGCAGTACCATTGATGTCAAACAATGATCTTTAATTTATACACATGACGAACACCACTGGTATTCCGAATAATTCTTAAAAGAATATAATTGTAAATTAAACAACTGTATCTTCACATTATAATCTTGTTATTTCCTGCAACGTTATATGAGAATGATTTTGAAAAACTGCTGTATGATTCTGCCTTCTTTAATCTAAAATAACACTAGCTTGTACTCAGTGAAATATTTGTTATGCATGTTAGATTCATGAGTCTCAATCCAGGTTTTAAATAAAATTTTAAAAATTAAAAATGTTTAGTTAATCTGAAATCGCTGAAGTTAACCTGCAAAGATCCTAATGCCTTCAAAATGAAGTTCTAAGACACAGTTGCTTTCTCTAATTAAATGTGAAGATGAAGAAACAATTTTGTTTAATGTGTTTGAGGGAAAAAAAGTGTTGTGTCTTGTCATTTATATCGGAATATACAGCAGAAGTTCTTATTGCATCACTGATGCTAAATATTTTAGGTGTTATATTTGATAAAACTGTCATACCCTTAAACTCCAAACGTCACAAACATCATCTGGTGAGACCTCACATATTACTGTATATTTCAACTACTATCTTCTCTTTGTACTGGTGTTCACAAGTATAAAGTTTGAACTAACAGACACCATCGGAAAATTGTTTGCAAATGCTTTTGGTTAGCTTTGCCATCCATTTTTGTCATTATGAATCTCCACAATCAGGAGTGCACAAGGTAAACACCTGTCACTGAGTTAAATAAATTACTCCCTCTAATACCTGTGTCTGTTCACAGGTCCAAATAAGTCCTGTAACAGTCTGTTCTAGTGCTTGTAACCTACATAATTCTGCAAGTTCAGTCATGTGTTTCCTGAGGCACACAGTTTTGGAGTTGAATTGTAAAATTTATTGCAATCTGGATTAAAAAAAAAATCTAACTTTTTTCCCCCATTTTCTAATTTTTTTCCTGTTCAAAGTTTTCTCAGTAAAAGACTTGCAGCAGTAGATTTCCAAGGAGTAATTGAGGTTAGGCATAAATTATTTTTCATCACTCTCTTGGAGAAACAGCATCAAAAGCATTGACTATCAGAAAACATTTCCTGAAGTAAAGCTATTTACCTTCCTAGCTAACAAAATAACGGTGTTGAGGGCTGAGGTTTTTGTTAATTTTGTTTTCGTGTGTGTTTGGTTGAGAGAGAAGGGGACTTTCAACACAACATACTGTTTTCAATAGTGGTTAGTATATTCGTTTTGGTAATAGAGTGAGAGAAACAGAGATATGTTATTATGTTATTCTTACTTATAACCTTCAAAAAGAATGAAACTAGCAATACTGTGGGGTTTATTTTATTATGTATGTGAACCAAATTCATGGGTTCATCCCAAAATTTGACCTCTGACAAAAAATTTTGTTTGATTCAATGTGAGGAAACACACTTCCATATATCATGAATGCAGTGCATCATAATTTCTTGTGATGACTCATAACTGATTTATTAAGCAAAACTAATAGTTTCATGACTTCATATGTATAAGTGTCAAGCCTCTCAGTTCTCTTCTCCAGACTAAAGAATCCTTCATGACACTACAGTTTGATCACCCTAATCAGTATATCTCCTAGTGTTTATATTCTTATCTAGAGGGTAAAGGTCAGAACTGCGAAAAATCTTAATGATGCACCTGCATCTTTATTTAAGCAGAAGGATTTATTTTGTTTGACAACCCTTCCTTAATTCTAAGCCTTCACTCTGCTTTGTTTTGTTGTTTTCCTTTTTGAGTAACACTGAACTGTAAACTTCTGGAATCCCATAACTGTTTGAGGAAAGATGACGTATTTTTTCTAAGTGTTGCTAAATTTATTTTATCTGCAGTCACTTCGTACAGAAAACAATATTCTGTAACTTTTAGATGTGACCCCAGTCTATGACAAGCCAAATTATTCTCCTTAATTATTTCTGAATGCTTATTTTGATTAGCTGAATTTTCTTTTGAATGGAAAATTATGTTTAACTTTTTGTAGCCATTTCATTATAGTACCCTATAGAAGTTATAGTACAAAAACCCTTGTTCTCCAGCCAGCTCTTTTGCATCATATCCCCTCTATTAATTCTTTGCCCTCCTAAATGAGCCTGTCACACTAGATGTACCATTAATTAGCCATCATCATATCACTGATGACGCATAAACATAATCAGAATATTCATCAGGGGATCCAAACTGATTAGAAAAAGGCTTAACTTACTAGGGTTGGGGAAGCAATGGTTCCTTCTTTCTTGCATATATAAAGCACTGTACTTTAGAGGGACCTGGAGGATTTATGCATTTTCCTTGCATCTCTACATAAGGCACAAATTAGCGTAAGTAGAAATGTACAGCTTCTTATTGTAGGGTTGTACCTACCATGTGGTTGGTTCTTTATCACACAGAGCAGCTTTTCAATTCTCTCTGGAATTCAGGATAATTTTTTTTATCAGCATAGCACCAGAATATTCTAAATTCAAGGCATACTTCTTGCTCTACCACCTTTTAATATTCAAACATGAAATTATGTGTGAGTGAGTCTACCATAATTTTATGCTCCTGAAGATAAGGGTGGCAACATGATGCCTGCCAGATGCTCAGAGGTCAGACTGAAAAAGAATATGAAATCACCTGTTGTTCCAGAGCTCTCTTCTAGTTCAGTGCAAGGTGGAGAAAAGCCAAGTTGATGCCAAGTTGATTCCGGGTACTGTCAGCAAGAGGAGATGAAGATTAAAAATAATGCCCTGACTTTTGTTCTCTCAGCTTAAATGAGATAGGAAACTAGAGAGAAGCTGAAACAGGTTCAATAATTATCCAGTTGTCTAACTCTGTGATCACTATATGCTGCCACACTAAGTGGTAGATGGTAGTTTATGTATTCTGTTCTGTTTTACTAAGCCTTAGAATAAATAGAGGATGTCCTGCTGAAGGCCTTTGTTGTCCAGTATTCTGGGTTGGATTCATTGGATAATGACAAAGAATTTTCTGGGATCTTAAAATAGACTTCAAAAGCAAGAGGTATGCATACATATAAATACAAACACACACTTATCCAAGTTGTCCATTCATAACTTTTTTTATCCTTCTTCCACTTTTGCTTGTGAATTTTTCTCCCTCTTCTCTTTTGATCAGGCCGAAATAACGAACCATTACAAACAGCATGTGCAGCAGTTTGTGGATCTTTTCAGACTAATATCTTATTCTGATTTCTTCACTTCTTCTTGTCTTATCAAATATATATTCAACTAATTTTGAACAAACTACAAATACCATAACCTTGCCACAGTTAGCTTCATTTTAGGGAATCATGTAACACAGTTACTATGTAAGAAGAAAAAGAGTCAGGAAGATAATTTTCCCCAACTAGACTTACTACAAGTTATAAAATCTGCAAGTACCTTTGGAAGAAATAAAAGCGTACACTTTTGTGGGGAAATGGTATAATCCAGTATTGTTATTTGGGGAATTCTGTATATGCTGGAAATCCTTGAGAGGTAGGTAGTAAAAATACATAGCAATTTTTTGTCCTTTTGTTCTTCCTTCTCTGATTGCCGACAGGATTGGGAAAAACTGAAGTGGTTGATTGTTATTTAAGTTGCTCTCTTCATGACACTACAGTTTGCTCAGTATGAATTTACCAAAGGAGTAGTAAACATGGTATAAACCTGCTTTTATACTGCTTTGGCTTCTTTGTTCTCTCAGTATTATCCTTGAAAGCACAGCTGAAAAGTGTTGGGTTTTTGGTTTTTTTTCTCATTTGTTATTAAACCATGAACATGAAAAAGTTGGTTGTTATCCTGAAAATAGCATAGAAATATAAAAACTATGTCTTGTGATTTTGTCATTCCAAAACTTTCTTCTCCTACAGTGGATGCTGTAGAAGCCTGCTGAAATTCACTTTAGTAAGCTTACAAAAAAGGAATACTAAGATATAAACATTTTTAACCATTACCTAAATCTTTAGAAATATCATCTTAAATAGAATCACATGCCTTAGATTAGAAAGAAACCTTTTTTATAAATTAAGTACAATACCGTAGATAGCTACAAATTATGTATTAATATCTCCCTATTTTAGAATCCTTACATGGGTTTGAAAGTCCTAAAGGGATATATTTCTCTCCATTCTGTACCAATTACATTATACCTATTTGCTGTTCTTTGTTCCCCTTTTTCCCCACAGGTTATTCCACGCAAGCACAGAATAGGTATTTTGCATTTTCTGCCTCCACCCCAGTTTCTTGGTAAGTGTACCTCAGTCCTTAAACCAGATATACTTGCTTTAGAAGAAAAACTGTATGAACTGCCTGACTAGAATCCTATGATTTTACTAAGGAATACACTCATCTAATGCTAGTGCTGCTTTCTTTTTCAGCAAAGGCTAGACAATTTGCATATTTATGAACTATTAAGCATCTTCTATACACTCCCCTCAGGAGGCTCAATAAAGACATGAAATTATTTCTGCCTAGGTCACATTTATTAATTTCAGTGTCTGCATAAGATTTACAATTTACTGCAACGCAGGAGGGAGAAATGAAGCTAGGGTTAAAGGGGAGCATAAATTGTTTGCTTTTGCTAGTTTATAGCATCCTCTCTTTAACATTTTTAGTAGTTCAGGAAATTTATCTCATCTTCCTGTAATCACCTGCCTGGATGCAGTGGGTAAACACAAAAAAATGCAGATAAAAGACCAAATAAACAAACATAAGGTCATGCCTTGCATACTACAACTAATATAAAATAAACTTGAAAGCCTGATTGAAGCTACACATTAAAATAGTGGTACTGCTGAACAAGATGGAGGGGTAGCTCATTCAAGTGCATTGAAAGAAATCTGGGGTCAGATGGCGAACTAAACTCTCCATAAGCTTGTAGATTCAGACCTCTGTTTGTGGAAGGAAGAATCTTCTTCGACACATTCATTAGGGAAGACCAGGAAATGTTAACTTAAAGGACATTAAGAGAAAGAAATTTGCAATGTAAAATTTATTTTAAAAAATGTTCTGGCCAGCATGTGTTAACAAAAATCAAAGCCTAATCTGTAACTATGGTGAAAGGATATAAACAGCCCTTTCTGTGATGTTTACTGGGAAATTGTATCCAATGGTTTACAAGGTTTCTGTAGTAATTCTGTATTTTGCATAACACAGAGGCAGGGGCGAGAGGAGTTTTGACCTTAGATCCCTCTCCCTACAAACATATTTTTCATGTATTATAACTGATGCAAATCCCAATTTAATGGCTGTTTTGGAACCTGGTCTCTTAAAACAAACAAGTAAACAAACAAAGACCAAAAAAGCTATATGTGATCCAGATATCTAAAGAATAAATTCTTTCTTCTTAGATGTTCTTTCATGAGGAAGATTTGTTCTTGATCTGCAGTTATGCTGAGACGGATAATTTGATTCACAGGCAGAGACAACTGGAGGCTTTTATTTCCCTTTTTTCCCCTGAAATTCTGCATTAATTGTGTTGTTTTTCTCAGTAGATGCTCCACTAACATTTTAGGATTTGTTAATTGTTCTAAACTTCTTGGAAAAAATAGCAGCTTTGTGGATAATAAGAAAATTGTAATTCCATAATGGAAATATATGAACTTTTACTAAAGACTTGTTATTCCACTTAGTTGTAAGGTTTAGAACATGTCTTCAAAGTGAGCCCTTTTGAACAGTAATCAAAACCAGTTGTTCAGGTTACAAGTTCTCCATTTCTGCTATGAGAATAGCTACATGCTGTCCTAGGTGGCAATAGCCTTGCCTCTATCGAATTTCACTCTGGAGACAGGTAAAACCTCAGATACCTCTGTAGATTAATCTGTGGCCAGTTACTAAGGCAGTGTCATCTTTGCTGTTCAAAATCTCATTAAATAGTGAAACTAGTATGTGATTTAATCTAGTAAAATTGGAATAGACCATCCAAGAAAGTAAACTGGCAAATGGGCAACCAGTTGAACATGTTATATTTTAATTTGCAGAGACAAAAATGACAAGCAATTTATTTACATAAAACTGTACAAAAGCAAATTAAATTATGTAAATATTTCATAAATAGAGGTGGACTAGCATTTAATACATTTTGCCATGTTTAGCATAGTTGCGTGCATAGTGACTCATAATAAACAATGATAAATTGTTCTCTGCTTCACTATCAACATCCAAGTTGCAGAACAATAGTCAATGATTATTATTACAAACAGATCGTACCACATTGAATGCAAGTGCTTTAAAATTTAGGAAAAGTTGTCTGAAAGCATACCCCAGGTAGCTGGTGAATGTTGTCTTCTTCTTCGTGCTTACGCTCTTCCAGTCAGTAATTCAACTTAATTGATGGGCTTTAATTTCTATTGCTTTTTCATCTGCTTCTTTTTATAAGGAGACTGTATATTTATCATCAATGAAACAGAAGGAAAAATATTTCGTTGTTCAACTTCCTTACAAGTGTTTGGTGATGACTGGATTTATGGCAAGATCTTTATCCATATTCATGATTTTTCTGCTTGACAACTTCTAGGGTATCTTTTCAGCCAATCATTTCAAACCCATTTAAGTTCTTCCCCCACATAAAAATAATGTTTAACTTTTTTTCCTGAAACTCAGGCAGCAGGCCAGTCAGAAACTATATTCAATAAACATAGTGGGTCTGAGATCTGGAATAAGCCTTAGATTTTAGACCAAAGCTATTGAACTTTCTAATACATATAAAGTTATATATTAACGCATCTATAAAGGTGCCCTAATGTAAAATACATGCAAAGCTCATTTGAGTTTCCCATGGATGGAAAGAAAAAGATGATTTCTATACTGTACAACTGAAATGTGATGAAGGCTAAAAGCAATTTAAAAAACTGTCAATTTTCCTGTCAATGTGAACTGGTGACACCTTGCTAAATAACTATCATATAGACTGATCATACTTTTCCAGGCAGCAGAATTAAAAACAAATTAAAAGAACCCCAAACCCCACACAAATAGTAATAAAAAAATTCCTCAAGACTTACTTAAACCACAGCCTTGTGTTAATAATGCTTAAGACTGGTCCATTAACTGAGTTTGGCAAAAGGCTTGTTTTTAAATATATCATTTATAATTTCTCAGAAAATAAACACAGGTAAATATACAGGTTCAAAAAAGTTGGGAATAGCCCCTTACCCCTCAGTGTCCAAACCCAACTACCACTTTACCATAATAACAGGTATAAAAGGCACAGTTGCATATTTTGCATTCACCCTAATTATTTTTTATAGCTTTATTTGTTTATTTTTATACAAAAGCACTCTATTTATGGAGTGACACCAGATTTAACCTATTTCAAATAAAGAGGAAAAATACAAACACAAAATATATTTGTATGTCATGCCAGGTCAGAAGAGTAATCAGCATATTAATAGTGGCTAGTTCCACAAGAATTGCTGTGAATACTTACAGTAGATAGAATTTTTAAAAAATTCTTTCACACTCATTTTAGATCTAAGGAGATGCACACAAGAAAATTATTTCATGACTGTCTTATGTGGTGCAAAAGTTGGTGAGTGACTGCTGATCCATTTAATCTGAAGGTCTACTATGACCTGTATTATTAGCCTTGTAGAAAAAGTGTCTAAGAATATACAGAACCCTGCTACCTAATTTATTTTCTTGTCTGTAATATTAAATAAAATCTTATTAAAGGAAGTTCTGTTGAACGTTTGTGTTATGCAATTGTGTATTCTGTTGAAACGTGCAAGAAAAATGTGTTTACATTACATAAGCATTTTTAGAAGCATTTTTAAACAGGTACTTACAGATTATACAAAGTAGTAACTGCTATATGCAGTCTCATAACAAAGTACTAGCTTGCATCTCTTCATATTACTTAAATAATTAAACATAAAAATGTTCAATCATTAATAATCTTTGATTTTAATATTTTCTTTCTAAAATGTGCCCATTCATCATAACTGCTATACACAAACTAATGTTACTTAAAGAAAGTAAACTTTAGAGAGGAGAATGAAAAGGCCAGAAATGGCACAACCCACTATATGGTGAATTCAAAAGATAGATGTGATGAGTTGTTTTGATTTACCAACCTCTACCTTAGGCTGTTTAAGGTTATTTCTATGCAATTCTTCAAAGCAAGAAACTACCCAAAGCTACATTATGACTACAGTTACTAGACTGTCATCTTGCCATGCCTTCCCACCAGGTTCAACAGCCAGGGATCTGAATGCTTTCCCCATCCTTGAGCTGTCCTTGCTGTGTTGTTTGATTGTCACTTTTGTCTGAATGTCTGAGCTCAGTCTGTGATTATTACTACAACATCAACTACAAAGCAATTGGTTGATGTTCTGCATGTTTTGTTGCTTTTATTGCACAAAACCCTGTTTCATTTCCTCTTCCTTTCAAGAAGCACTCACCATGGTAATTGTTACAGCTCTTGCATATCACAGTAACTTGGACTCTTAAGTCATTTTGACCTCCTACGTATCATACCACTCTTTATCAGACCATTTTTTACTAGTGCTAAATGTTCTTAGTCTTGATATCATTTAGTATTGCACTTGGTATTAATGCACTTGGTTTCAAGAAAGCTTTCATTATCCTCGTATTTGACATAATTGAAGCAGTTGATAAGCTGCAACACTGATGGCCAGACAGCAACCATGCCTTGCAATCTGAAAAGAAGCTTTTGTATCCAAGTTGTAATGTTCTCTTGTTACTGCATTATCCCATTGTCCACCTTTTTCCCTCCGTCAAGCATTCCCACTAACACAGCCTTCTCTTCTACTATTAGTTTTTAATTTTGATCTTAAAAATTCCCTGGAACTACCAAATGCAGCATATCATATGCAGCATGTGCTGCAATTTATCATGTCATTACAAAAAAAGCATCAGTTCCTTTGGGCATTCAACAGAACCACACTGGAAAAAAATTTGTCATCTGGGCTTGTGAACTGTGCTGCTGTGCAGAATGTAGCTGAAGCTGTGTTATGAGTACATGTGTTTTTTTGTGAATACATTTATTTTCTAAGTCAAGCCCCAATACTTAGCAATTCCCCTGATCCATTGTGTGATCTTTGGCCTTTTTGTTATTACAATCTTCCCAGCTAAACGTTAGTCTTGCCCAAAATAATGATTTCAACAGTTTATCATTGCTATCCTATGGTAAAAGTGTTAGTAATTGTGTTTACATTGAAATAATCATTACAGAGAACAAGACAGAAAGAGAGACAGAGACACAGCAAGACACATTTGTTCAATGGATTAAACAGAACCAGAGTTCATGAATCACAGGAAAGTATGCCATGTTTTTGACTGCAGTCTCAGGCTGAATGTATTTCTGTTGCTTCCAGCCTCAGATGAGAGGTGAGAATATTAAAGCTGTGGTCTTCACAAAGTGCCTATTAATGATTATTCCTTTATATTTATCCTATATCTTTATGATTTTTGAAGGATTGTCCCTGATGGGGATCAGCAATATTCAGATGGTATGTTTTGAATACATTTTCCCTGACCTGTTATCCTCAACAAGCCAGATGACAAACAAACAAAATGAGTGGCTTAGTTCATGCTTCTGCAGAGGGGAAACAACAGTGTGTTGTGTTCTTTTTAATCAAGCTTGCTACTATGGGAGTAATTTGCAACCATAGATCAAGGAAAATAAAAATCAGGGAGGGGGAATTAGACATGCAAGTAACAACGTTTTCTACATTGTACATAAAGTCAGGCAGACAGTATAATTACATGCCTGCTGTGGAGGCAGAAGTGGCAGGCAGATCTTTTGTCTCTTTGGTGGCCCCCTCTTTTCTGTTTCACTTCTTTTCTTAAAATTGTTGTGATTTTAAGACTTTTGCCCCATTTCCTTCTTATATTATGAAAGAACTTTGTTGCTTCTTGTTAGCCTACAGGTAAACTTCTCTTCTAGTTAGAGTATTGACAGGAGATGGCTTGTATTCCCCTGTCTGTGTAAGGGGGATATCCTCTGGATTGCCTTCTTCATTTTTGCTGAAACTAGCTGCGCTGAAGGTCTCATAGGATGAGGTCAACTTTTTGTTAAGGAGGTTTCTGTTGCGATCACCCATGAGGGAGGCTTCTCCATTGGCCAGCTTTTCCTGACTGCCCCGTTCATCTACAGGCATGAAAGTGGAGAGTTTTGGCTGGCTCTTCTGCTTTCTCTCCGGAGAAGTGCGGACTGGCATCCAGCAGGAGTCTGAGTGGCCATATTCATCACATTCTCGGGTGCATTTCCCTGTTAGGGCTACATCTGGTAGAGGCCGTGAATCTGAAAATAAAAGAGAATTATCTTTATAAATTAATATTACAGTGACTTCCATTGAAACTGAGAATCTTTAAATTCACAAAAAGTATTTTTGAAGTTCTTGGTAGGAATGTTGCAATAAGTCCCTCAGTAATAATTTTTTCACATTGCACGTGTCCAGAGGCAACAAGCAGATCTGTACAGTTATTCTCAACCTTAAAAATTGAAAAAAAAAAAAAAAAAGGCTATTAATCCTCTTACTGTGCCTATAAATCAATACCAGAAACTTTTGGCATTAGGTACTGAATTAATTTTGATACTGAAAGAGTCAAAGAAGCACTTGATTCTATACTTCAAATTTTCTAGAAATTATTAAAAATACCTTTCCTTGACTTTTTTTTTGGTAGAGAATACTTTGAATTTATGTGGAATTTATCCTGAGACCTTGTACCCTGCAAATACTTACAAACATACTTAATGCCCTGCAAATGAGCAGATCTGTTATTGACAAAGGGACTGATTTTTCATGTAATGTAAACCTCTGCTTGTATTTCTGAGGATTGGACACTTGAGTTGTTAGTCCACAATATGTTACATAAGTTGTACAATCAGTAATGGCAGAAGCACACAAAACCTCTGCTATGGGTTATAAACATTATCAATAGTTCAAATAAAGCCATTCTGTGTGTATGTGTGCATGGTAGGGCATGAGATGAATCTGAGTGCTGCTGAAAGAGAAATATTTTATATGTGACTTTCTATATTAGAAGGTGTCCTGATCTTGTTCACTATGTCTAAGTTTTCTGTATTTGTAAGAGCTTTCACTGAAAATTAGCAAAGTTGAGGAGTCTGCAGGATTGACTCTTACCCTGCAATGCAGGTATATTTAATATTTGTATTTTGATACTTGCATACAACTGAAATTAAAAGCTGCCCTTATTTTAAGGGATGGGTGAGATTCTTAAACCTTGTTTTTATTCCATTATAGTGTACTTTATGGTCTAAAGGAATAACTGAAACTGCCTACAAAGTAACAACATGATATTCAAACAAAGTTGACAGAAAACATGAATCAAAAATATATTTTTCAAGTGTGTTTGATATGACTTTCATATGATATGACTTACTTGATGAAATATGTACATTTGTTTTATAAAAATTCAATTATTTTAGAAGGGAGCAAGGAACTTCAACATGGAAACAGACAGGTGCTTCATATGGGCTGTGTCATCTTTTTTCCCTCCCACTACAACACCAAAGTTCTTGTGAACAGTAATATTTGCCTGTAATAACATGTGCCTTATGAAAACTCTTTCAAAGCCTGCTCAGCCTGCATTCTGTTACTTTTGTTTTACTTATTTTTCTTTGATTTTGGCTGATAGAGTACCTTCTCAAATGACAATTCCAACTGTGAATTTTTTATAAATTTTGAAAAAAGACCACTGCGGAAGATTAAAAAAAAAAAAACACCAAACCAAAAAACCGCAAAATCCCACAACCAAAAATCTTTGGCTCTTCTAGAATAAACCATTTTAATTTAATATATTTACAACATGTGCTTGCAGAGAAAGCATTATTTCATTTCAACATCTGTGGATTTAATCCTGATAGAATTGCAAAAGCTCTTGAAAGTCAGATTTATCTTCATCTTGTCCTGATTTTTTTTCAGGCATTTAAACATTAATTTAATAAATAATTTATTGCAGCATTGTGAAGAGTGTGTACACTATTTGCTACTGACAGGTGTCAACATTTTATAGAATCTTCTGAATGTATACTTAACACTGTATAACATTTCATATTTCAATTAAATATCACTGACTTTAATGAGGAAACAACCCTGGTGTCTAGATAACTGAGTAACCTTGTAACTAAGATGTGTAAGCCCAGGAGGAGGGAATTAAGTGATTTTTTTTTTTTTTTTTTCCCCCAATTTATTCTAAAGTCTTTTGCCTTTAGACACAAATCTCAATTTATTATTTTTTCCCCCGTGAAGAATGCAATACTGGGAAAACTTATCAGCCTATCAGTTTTCAGATGACTATGTTCTGCAAACATATACAGAATATGGGAATGGTAACAGCAAAATCCTCTGTCAGCTAAATCAGCATTATTCTGACTCTTCCCTAATGATAAGAAACATAACTGCTCAGCTGCCCTAATGTGCTTTGATTTTTAAGTAGAATTTTTCATATTTTTACAACAGTGCCAATTTCCTTTAAATCTCCATAAACTATTTGAACCAGGACGTTATTTCCAAAAAAAACCAGCCATTAAACATTATGCTTGCTTCAAGTATTTTAATTATTGTTCTGACATAATATTAGCAACTGCTGATCAAGGCAATATGTCTGACCTTTATGTAAAACATAAGAATATATGTTTATTGAAAAGATTTTCTTTTGTTGAGTTTGGGGTTTTTTTTCAGATTGAAACAATTAACATCTCATTATATCTGATGGAGTCTTTTTAGATGAAAAAATTTTGAGTCAGCAATACATAGGTTCATAAAAATCCTTCCCTTGCTGGTGATCTTTGAATCATGCAGATGAAAATGCACCATTTTACATTGTAGTGCTTCTCCTACTTCCTTCTGGACAAATACTGGAATTCCTTATTGTTAAGCATGAAGTCTTAATGTACAATTCAGCCTTATAATGCTGTTTTAAGGAGCAAAAATCTCCAAGTCAGTGTATTGCTGAATTGTCCTGTTGGGTTACGTGATAAACTTTATCTTCACACCCACAGAAGACCTCAGAGAGACACTGGAAGAACAATAGTAGCCCAACTAATACCCTGACAGACCTACCCCGGCCCACCATAGGGCAATCAGATGCTCAAAAGTCCATCTGTCCAGCCCCAGAGGAACACAGGGGTGTATAGTAGCAGATAGGAACTCAAAATAAGGATTCAGGAGGAAAAAACATCTTTCTGTGTAATACTGAGGATTGTTGTCTAGGTATGTAGAGCACATTATAAGATATGGGGAGAAAGAATTTGGAATAGGAAAGGACATAGATGATATTTAGGGGAGAAACCATCGGGATGGCAAATGAGGAGTTTAGATGATAGTGGAGAAATATTTAAGGGGATAAAAGGGCCAGTCACATGTAAAAGGTTTCCTGGGTAATAAGTTTGTCTGGTTATATACTGTGTTGGACAAACACCATCTCTCCTGTCCTCTTATTAAATTCCTTTCTAACTCTTTCGTGGGTATGGTCTCTCTATTATGAGTGCATAGACATGGGCATGTCCACTATTACAAGTCGTCTTTCATCCTGTCCAGACACAGAAGAGAACAGAATGAGGGCCCTGGTTTTCTCATGGAAGGGATTTGAGTGTCTGTGGTCTGTGTGGACAACTCAGTATATATTTTTTCCCCCGTGTGTGCCCTCTGTATAAGTGCTTACTGGGAGTATATCTTCATCTTTGCTACTCTTTGGACTTGCAGGTATGGAAGAGCAGCAACAGCCTCATCTCCCTCAGGCTGTCAAACCCAGTGTTATATATTTTTTCTCGAAAACGTTTGACACTTACAGTTAATACAGCCCTCTACTCCATTGTGTTCTTGCATCTGTTCTTACAGCTTGAATAACTACAGCACTTGAGTACGGATTTATTCTAACATGGTTTGAAACTTGTTGCATATTAATTACTATTCTGTTTAAAAAATTGGCATACCTAAACTAGTAGATTAAGGGACACTGTGCTTGATAACAGTGATTTAACCACTTATTTGGATAAACTGACATGCCACTTTAGCTATAGAGTAAGTAACTGCATTTTTGCTAATTCACTGAAACAAATCAACCATCTTTTGCAGAGTAGAGACTCTATGCTCAGCATTTTAAATAATCTATCCCATGGAGTTTTGAAAAATCTCTGAATTTGAAAATAAAAATAAACTTACTCGTGTTCTCTAGTATAATTTGAGATGAAACATATCTATCTCTAAGTGAAAGGCTTTTTTAAGTTCTTCTCAGTTTAAGAGTTAAATACTCCAGTAGTGACCCCACTGAGAGCTGAAAAGTCTAATGGAATATGACACAGCAAACAATTTGTCAGCAGAGTTGGCAAATCGTCAAGGAGTGGTGCAACAGATTCCTACTGAGGTTACATATCTGGAAACCAAGTTAAATTTGTGCTTAAAGTGTCCCTTATTAATAACAAAAAATCACAATGTTAATTAGTAAGAAAGAAAAATGATATTTCTTGTTATACAGAAATCTGGGGTAGAAATCCCCTGGATTTGGGATTAGGTTCTAAGAGCTTGTATAGACTAGTCAAATTCAACCTTTTATCTGCACAAAAGGACAATTGGAAGATGTCATCAGAAGGTATCATCCTCTTAGTTATTTTTAAGCATATCTTCTCATTGTGTCTCTGGATCAGACTAGGTACTGCTTTAGACAACCACTGTAAACTCACTCCCTAAAATGCAGATATTTAGAAAAATTTTTAGGCATGGTTGTTAATGGAAACTTCACAAATGAATATTTTTAAAACAGATTTCACTTGCCAAACTTCATCTTGGGAAAAAATTGGAAAACATTAATTTAAAGGGCCTTAGAATCTACTCTGTCATTCTATCTGATAGAAGCTTTAGCCACAAACTTTTAAAATTTATCTGATAAAAGTTAGATTTTTTTAAAAACATTAGTTACTACTCATCCAACAATTCCTTAAACATTTGCAGCTAATTTCTGAGACAGTGATAAGCTTTATGTTTTCCATAAAACTTTGTGCAAAAGAATGTAAGTAATTGGCAATATTTATATATAAGCTAATGTTTCTGCTAATTGTATCTGCCTGTTCCCTTGGGGCTAGTAGGGTTGCTTATTATCAAAAAAGGAAGGCACCTAGAACTGCAGGTGGACAGGGGAAAGATGATGTTCTGTCTCCAGTTTAACACCAACGAAACTAACTCAAATATTCCAACCTAGAAGTTTTCCACTATTTTCTCTCCTCTTATTCCCAATCAAAAGAGGCTAATATAGGACATATTCATCAAGGACATAAACAGTATTATGAACTCAGTAGTCAACAAGTACACCTAGGGATTGGAACTAGATGATTTTTGAGGGCCCTTCCAACCCTATCCATTCTACGACTCTACATGTTACAAGTTATGTGCTTTTATTTACACACGTTGCAGAAGTATACTCAAGAACACTCACTCTGGCTCCACTCTACACATTTTTAACAACTATTCTCTTACAATATGTTTTACGGACCCACATCTAGTCATGACATGGTTCTAGCACAGACCCTGGAGAAAAATGTAGAGAGCTATTCTCTTTTTTGTTTTTGTAAACCACACACAAAACTGATGGTAACAACAGACTTGTGATGTACTTAACCTGGCAAAAGTTCTGTTCCACTTGTCCCTGGAGATGGAAAACCTTCCAAATCAATTGCACTACTATATCTAAATGCAATAATTTGAACATTTTCAGAAAACATTCCTAGCTGTAGACCTTTTTCTTGGAGAAGTACAAAACCACAGTAACCATATAGTAAAACCGTGCAGCTTGGTCCGCAGGATCTGAGGAGTCATTGGCAGATGAGTTCTAAATCGTGTCCATGACAAATCAATGACTACATGCAGATTTTTCTTTCCACATTGACAGGCCCATAATGTCCCTGCATGGTTCCATTTATTGAGATCTATAAAAAACACATGTGGAGTAGTTCCAGCTACTGTGAGAAAGGAAAAAAGAATAGGAACAGTTATGTGGTAAAGGAGGAGGCTGTGGTTTAGATGAGCTCCATTCTTTCTGCATTCTGTACACAAATATGTACACAAATATGTACCTTCAGAAGATCATCCAAAATGCTAGTGAAACACCACTATATGATTAAAGTGGAGTACATTTACATGGTTTTTATATTAAATGCCATGACTGTTTTATGAACTGTGTGATCAAGGACACAATAGAGCTTTTAAAGCATAACAGGTATTGACAACATGACCAGGGAACAATAATGCAGAAAATAGCTGAGAGAGTAGATACTGTAGGAAATCATTGTTTAAGGGGTGGGGTGGGGGGGAAAGCTAGTCTACAGCCATATACAGCTACAACAGTACTGTTGTTGAAATTCTTGCCTCCTAATTGCTGTAATTCAGGAACTGGACCCCAGTTTGTGCTGTGGCATATTCTGACATGCCAAGACACTACAAAAATACTTAAACATGTTTGAAAGCATCAGCAATTTCTTTCTCTGTACCTTAAGCCAAATACAGTTAAACAGCAATTGAACATATCTCAAGAAGCATTTAGTGCCCCAAGGCTTGGACTGCTGTCGTTCTAAATGTGGCATTATCGTGTACTGCAGAGATAGTGCATGCCATCTCTGAAACAGTCTTACTGAATAAAGTCAAACACAAATCCACTGCTTGAGATATGCCAACTACACTGAAGCAATGAATATATTAATTGCTTTTAGATTAGAATAATTTCATGTATATCATGCCTAATTCTAAAATTCCTTTAAGCGCTTAGGAAAATACTTGAGATTACAGAAAGGTTTTATGTATAATGATGCAATGATTAATATTGTGAGACAAAATATGGCAGAATTATATAAAATAATTCATTTTGAAATGAAAATTCATTTTTTAATGCAAAGGAAAGAAATATCAAAATAAAGAATGAAGAATATAGAATGAAAGTGAGAAATTTCAATGTTTTACTTGAAAATGGTGGAAAATAATAGCTCTTCTTAAATAATCCCTAAAACCAGCAAGACTCATTGCTGTGATATTTCCAAAGTCCTAATTCTGAGCAGTTTCAAGAGAGACCAGAGTGATATGTTAAAGGAAACATGTGCTGCTAAATATTCCCGTACAATTAAAACTAATAAAAATTAAACAAAAAAAAAAAAAAAAGTCATAGGAAACAGTTAAATGATTCTTTAAAATTTGAAAGAAGTTCATGCTAGATGAATGAAAGTGAATTAGTGGGAAGAGAAAGCAGATATGGTAGAAAAGAGCATTGTTAATGTACCTAAAAGGCAATGAAAAAAACCCAGAAAGAGTAAGAGTGGAAAAAATCTGCTTTGCATGCCCATAGTGAAAAAAGGCCAGAAGTAATATCTTGATCGCAACAATGACAAATCAGGTTAGAAATTTCTAAAAAAATCTTTGAGGATGAATGAAGTAATAATGGAAAGTTACAGAATCTGGAATGAGTTTTACAAATGTCTAGATTTTTTTTTTTTTTTTTTTTTTTTTTTTTTTTTTTTTTTTAGGATAACATAAAGGTAGCTAATCATACCTTGGGAAGGAAAGGATGTACTAAATGACTTCTAAAGTTTCTCTTCAGCTCTACAGTCCTGTTGATGTGATTGCCAACTCTCATGTACTTGGGCCTCAGTCCAATTCCTAACTGCTTCTGGGTTGAGACTCTTGACTTATTCAGTAATAAATCAACCTCAGACACTGGGCCTCAGTTCAACCAAAAATCCATTTTGGAATCCTCCTTAAAATTTTGTGGTAATAAAACTACAAGCAAAACCCAGAAATAGTTGTACCACTTAATACAGGTGTAAATCAAAAGAATACAGAAACATAAAGCCCATAACACCCTGCTCACTCTCAAGTTGCAACAAGATAATTTACCATTTATAAAGTCTTGTTTCCTGAGGAAAAAGAAAAATATCTGTCCCATTTTACAATTAGTTTCTTCACAAAGTTAAAGACTGAATATTGCTTCTAACTGGAGCGGGGCAAAACATATCACACCTCTGAA
Organism: Cettia cetti; assembly: GCA_013401135.1. Lineage (NCBI taxonomy): Eukaryota > Metazoa > Chordata > Aves > Passeriformes > Sylviidae > Cettia > Cettia cetti. The sequence continues at coordinate 28,748 of VZUI01039820.1, forward strand.
GTCCATTAAACCTGAAACTGGTGTAAGGAGCAAAATTTCCTAAGTGTTTATATCTTATATAATATTTTTGTTTTGTTTGCCTTGAATATTATCTGTCTGTGTTTTAGAGAGGAGCAGTCAAAGAAGATAATGAATGTATAAAGTTTTGATTTTTTTTAATGCTTATTAAGCATACTACACCAGTCTGTATTGCTACTTAAAATTACTCAGACAGGTAACCAAAGAAATATCACCCAAGTAATAAAGAAACCCAAGCAATAATATTTCTGACTGAAATTCCACATAGTCATATTTATTTCTATCATAGTTACCTCCAGCAGGTTAAAATATAATATTAACTGTTTCCCTAATTATGGAACAACTTGATAAAAAAAGAATTCTTGCCCAAATTAATGATTTATACCTGTTCAATCATATTGCATCTATGTCCTTCAAGGAATCACCAGTATTTCACAACTAGCTTAAAGACACTTTATATTAAAAACAGATCTATGGGTTTTGGGTTTTTTTACACTAAAAAAACCATACTTGTACTCCTAGTGGCCAAAATCATATTGATTGATGGTTGTCAGTGGAGGGCAATAACATAAATTGTCACATTACAGTTAAGTGAAATCAAATTCAACAGGCCTAATTCTAGACAAATACTACTTTGATTGCATTATAAAATAGGAAAGGCCAGTTGAAACACAAAGTTTTCTCCTGTTTAAATTCTATTTATCCTGTAGTTCAGACTATATTATTTGATTTTCTTTCATAAAAGCAATTGCATATATATAATGAGAACTAAGTATCTGCTTATGGGATACTAGTGGTGAGAACCATACTAAATACACCATGCTGAACCTAAATTCCCCAGATTTTAATTTTCTAGATTTAAATGTAATTGCTGCAAGACTTCTTGTAATCCTGTTAAATCCTTTGATAGCCTGATTTACTTCTATCACTGAAATGGCAACATATCCTTCAGAAAAGCAGGACTTACTGTGGCTTCCTGAAGTAGCATAGACATTAAGATGTAGGAAACATTTAAGCCATCTAATTGTTCTGCCAATCTAATGCTAAGGTATTAATCTGTCACTGTGTCAAATTACATACCTTTATTTTTTTCAGTTAAATGTGTCAGTGCTTAACAAACCCTGAGCTGAAACAATTTATGGAGCAATTAGAATGTCAGCTTTCCTACAGATGACTCAAGAAAATCCGAACTGAAGCTCAAAAGTCACCATAACTTCCTTGATACTCTGCCAAAGTGATGGGACTGCAGGAGCTTTAAGGGAATCAGGTAGCTAACAGCCATTGTTAGCTCACCTCAGCTGTTTCTCCCTTTTATTTTATTTCCTGTTGATAAGGATTTAATAATGTATTTTCATATCAGGAATGGAAACCAGGTAGGAAAACAAGTGCCCTTGCCACAGAAGACAAAAACATCATGATTTCCCCTCATCTCCCTTCAATTTATGCTCATCTCTTTCAACAGACAAATCATTTTTGGAGATACTCCAAATAATATTTTCTAAGGGATACTAATGAATGCAGCATTGTTTCCATTTAGAAACTAAAAAACATGGACCCAAAAGATGTCCAGTGTCATTTGGTCTCATGGATGTATCACAAATATCTTCAAGGATATACAGAACTGATAACGAAAGTTGGATACATAGAAAAAGTCAGTGACATGGAGTTTCAAGCTTTTTTGTAAGACTAACATTTGTTGAAGCAGTATGTAAGTACATTATGTATGGCTAAGCTTTAGCTTCAAATGATGGCTGATTAAAAAGATAAACCCTCACTATGTACATGGCCTGTTAATTGTCACAAGTAATGGCAGGAATAAAATCAATAAACAAACAGGAAAACTGAACCAGTTGTGCTTGTCAGCAAGAACTAAAGTTTGAGGCTTCTGTTTGTGGGATTCTATATTTAGGAATTGGCTTTTAGGAAAAATACTGATTTCTTTCTTTCATATCTTTCAGTGAGTTACTTTTTCTTACAGAATTATTCTGACACATGAAATAGTAACTTGAACTGATTATGTTGATAGTATCACTGCTTTTGTGAAAATAAAATGTTTTGTATTGTTCCACTTTGTGCAGCAAAACATTGCTGGGTTCTGGATTGTATTTTATACCTGCATACACAGAATAAAATATTATATGGTAATCCATATTAAAGAGTAGTACTGTTTTCATAAAAAGGGAATTACTTGGGTTTCCAGAGGTTTTCTGTGTGACTCACATAAAGTATATTTTGTTACAAGTCATAGACCCTCAAAGGTTAAACTTGTAAGTGTAAAATGAGCTGAAGCTTTGTTAATCTATAATATGTTATTTTCAGATGTGGGAAAGAACAAAGCTACCTATGTTCTACATACAAATGATCATCTAAATAATATAGACATCAGCATGAACCAGAAACAACTTGTGACTGCTTGTCCTTTTAGCAGCTGTCAAGAGAAAGTTGTATTGTAAGAAGAAATATGGCAGTCCTGCGAGGAGTTTATTTAACCTTTTTTGTCACGTGAAGGTAACCTTATCCCAAACAATGGAAAAAATATACACCTATCTGTTGATGTCATACATGCTTCTCTCACAAATGCACATATAATTAATGATATTAGAAGATCTGGGATACAGAACCAAATTTAGCTCAATGCAGTGAAGTGAAAATACAAAGATTGCATTTTCATGTCTTTCACAGAAACTGTACATAATAAAAGACTGAAATGAATGTTAAAAGCAGAAATAAAAAACATTATTGTATTAATTCACATTTTTCCTGCCTGTGTAAGCAAACTTCAGAAAAAATGGGCTAAATTTTATAAAATGCATTGCTCATCTTCATTAATTATGAAGAATAAAATAAATATAAAATCATACAATTCAGCCATAAATTTAATACTGTCACTTGTCACTGGGAAAAATAGGATTTACTGATTTCCTAGTTACAGAGTTTTGTCTTTTATTCCATGTCAGTGGCATGAGCCTCCTGTTTAGAGAAATTTTTTGGGGACCTTGAGCTTTTCCTAAGAAGTAGTAAAATCTACCCTGGAATTTTAGAATAGTAGGATAATAAAATATTCTGAGTTGGAAGGAATCCACAGGAATCATTGAAGTTCAACTCCTGGCCCTGCACAGGACAGCCTCAAGAACCACATTATGTACTGAGAACATTGTATAAACATTTGAACTCTGGCAGGTTTAGAACCATGAGCACATCCCTGGGAAGCCTGTTCCAGTGCTCAAACACCCTTTGGGTGACGAACATTTTCTAATATCCAACCTAAACCTCCTGTGACACAGCTTCAGGTCACTTCCTCAAGTCCTGTCACTGATCATCACAGAAAAGGGATTAGAGCCTGCACCTTCACTTTTCCTCATCAGCAAGTTGTAGACTGCTTTGAGGTCTCCCTTCAGTTACCTCCAGGCTGAACAGACCAAGTGACCTCAGTGGCTCATTGTATGGTGTCTTCACCATCTAGCCTCTAGACCTTTCACCACCTTCATAGCCCTCTTTTGGGTGGTGTCTAGTAACTTGCAATGTTTCTGGTACTGTGGAGCCCAAAACTGCCCCCAGTACTTGAGGTGAGGCTGCCCCAACTCAGAGCAGAGCAGGTCAATCCCCTCCCTTATCCTGGCTGGTGATGCTGTGCCTGATGCACCTCAGGACATGCTTGACCCTCCTGGCTGTCAGGATGTATATCCAACTTTTCATTGACCAGGACCTCCACATCTCCTTCCATGTCACTGCTTTCCAGCATCTCATTCCCCAGTCCGCCCATACAGGGTTGCTCCATCCCAGGTAAAGGATCCAGCATCCCTTTCTGAACTTCATGTGGTTGGGGATTGCTCAGCCCTCTGATTTGTGGAGGTCTCTCTGCAGGGCCTCCCTGACTTTGAGGGAGTCAACAGCTCCTCCCAACTTTGCATCATCTGTAAACTTGCTCAGTCCCTTCCAGCCCTGTGTCCAAGTCCTTTATGATGATATTGAGGAGCTCAGAGCTGAGGATGGAGCTCTGTGGAACCCCATTAGTGACAGGTCACCACCCTGATGTCACTCCATTCACTGCAACACTTTGCCTGACTCATGAGCCATCTGCTCACCCATCATACCATGATGTTTTTATCTAGTTGTGTGCTTGAACTTTTGTCCAGAAGGATCCTGTGAGAGACAGTATAGAAAGCTTCACTGAAATCAAGAAAGATTACATTAACTCGCTTCCCTTGATCAACTAGGTGGGTAATATTTTTGTAAAAGGAAATTAGGTTTTGCAAGCAGGACTTTGCCCTCATGAAGCTTTGCTGGCTTTGTCTGATGGTTGCATTATCCTACAGGGGTTTTAAGTACCTCACACAAATAATTCCTCTAAATTTGTACTTCTGTTATAAGTACTGAAGCTTTCTCATTAAGATTTTGCCGGGAAGAGGGAGTTTTGGGAGTTTGTTTTCTTTGCTGTTGATGTCACTTTTATAGTGTGTGGAAAAGTCTCTACACCTCAAAAAATGAAAAGACAAATACAGAAAGATAATGAGTCTTTCAGTGTGATTTATGTCCTGCTCAAAGGGATTTTTTCCATTAATTTTTTTATTGATTTTTCAGCTGTGTCTGCAGATTACAGTGAATTAATTGCAAACATCAGCTCTGAATTTTTCCATATTTATGACAGATTCATCTGGGTTACAGTCCATTAGTAATTAAGTATTAAACACAGCACTAATTCCTCTTGAGCGCATATAGCCAAAAGAGTGTAATCCTACACATGAATCATAGGGATGCTATATGAAAAGAGGTTAGAGTATCAGTGCTTATCTCAGAATGGAGTGAAGGAGTACAATGATAATTTTTTTTTCTAATAGAAAGTATAGAAGCAGTTTGAATGAAACAAAACAGAGGACAAACCATCAAGTGTTGCTTGAAAAGTCTAAGCTTGTCAGAAACAGTAGTGTAAATCCTTGTGAGGGGCAGAATCTAACGGTGTCTATCATAGCCATTTGAGCATGCTTATTCAACAGTGTTTCATTCATTCAACAGTTATGGGTGGTAAAGAAGTCTAGCTTTCACTTTACAAATAGAACTGTGTATTGATGAATGTTAAAATCAAGACTGTACTTGAACAGGTGTATCTAAGCAGATTAGTCAGGAGCTATCTCTCACCCCTGTGATGAAGATACCGGGGTTTAATGGACTAGGTAACAGTGTCTTCAAATTTCTTAAGTCATTTAGTTGAGTTGAGCATATTCTACAATCAATTTCTTGAGATATTCCTCCAAATTTTATGAAATATTTCCCAACCCCAAAGTAAAAATAGAATAATTTTTGTCAGAAGTGCAGTGGAAGTACATTTTTAGTGAATCAATTCTATTTTTGGTTTAAGAATGTTTAATATTGCAATTAATCTGTTTAACCTGGTTGCTGAAGCATTTACCATACCCATAAAATTGTAAATCTCAGGAAATATTCCATTGTTCCTCTGCTTGTGACATCTCCAGATTTCTTAAGAAGTGCAGCATATATACTTTGGGCTACTGCTTCAGAGTTAACATCTACTTTTTCCAGAATAAAGAAGATATTTTCCAGCTTTTTCCATTCATTTGAATATCAAGAAGTTTTGTAAATTATTAGTTTATGCTTTCACTCAGACTTCAGTAAAAATGACAATGTTATGCTTGCTTCACTGGCAATGCATGACTACATTCTTGACGATAGGTAGAAAAAAACCCCTAATTATGTCTGTTAAGAGAGCATAAAACTTAGCCAAGCAAAACATATTAACAGTGAGGTTAAATCATCTTCTTTTGTAGAGTACGTATACAACCGAAAAAAATTTAAAATATTATTGTTTTAAATGTATTGACTAGAGCTGAGGAAAATAAAAAATAGTCCTCTTGATTATTCCCAGTTTAAATCCACAGAGTAATTTCTACTAATCTACCCAATATTAATTGAAGTTGTCATAATCAGTTAGCAGCTGCTGGACTCTTTCGAAAAGCCAAAGAAAAGCAAAACACCAGTGGTTAAAGGGTCAAATATAGGAGCTGGATAGAACACAAAGGAGTGGAAGAAGAAAAAAAATACAAAATCTGTAGTTTTCATCTTACTTGAAGGACAACTATTGTTAAATCCATTAAAGTGATGTGGCATTTTGGCAGTTATTATTTCAGAAAAAAATTAATAAACTGTTAATTTACTTCTATTAAATGATAATTTCCCACTATTGCCCCCATGATGTATCATAGCTAAGCCATATAGGGCATATGTTGTACAGGCATTTTCCTTTCAGACCATTCTGACTATGGCTTCCTGACAAAAAAATGTTTAGTAGAGAATTGTTCTCTCTGCAGTGTTTAGTCTCTGGCTCCTTTCTGAGATCATAATAGAGGTGTCAGTTGGGATTGTGGTTCTTGTGAATGTAAAGCATTGTGCATTGAAGTATAGCTAATTTATTCATGTAGTAGATTCCATATTGGCTGGTACAATTGTTTTCTACTTGTGTCTACTATGAAGCTGCAACTTCAAGAAAAGAAATGTGTACCAAAATATCAATCACCTGAGCCACATTTATTGTCAGATGAGGGAATTATTCCAGAATTATTCAAAGCATATGACATGCTCCTACCAGAGCTGAATGAAGTCCTACCAGTAACTGCACATCACACTTGGATATTTCATGGATCTTGTATAGGAATGAGCAGCAGAAAGGGCTGATGAGTATATTTAATGTCCTTTTGTTAAAAAAGCATTTCTGATAGTGATCCGTTTAATTAGGTCTAGAGTAAGCACAGTAGATAAACCCACCATCCACAGTGGTGGACACCAGTGATTAGTTTATTAAACTTACACTTCAAGACGATTAACTTACATGATTGGTAAAGCATTTGCTTTATTTGTGTTTATTTTTATTTTGACAAAAGATACTTCTCATCATTAAAATTAATATTGATATTATTCTGCTCTATCTGTAAAGGTATTTTGAGACTCCTGTCTTTTGTTAGACTATTTATGTATACTCTTGAATTTCTTTCCTGCCAGGTGTGTGAAAACTAGCTATACATGTAACAGTGCAGTAAACAACTGAACAAACTCACAGTGCATGCTTTACCCTACCAGACATGAGAACTGCAATTACATATATCTTGAATGTTGTTATATGTATTTTGTTCTGTTGTGGAAGTATTTTTTGGAGTTTTCTCTGTTTCTATTTACTGATGCTTTTAGTCACTGAAAGTAGAGGAGATACAGAAAGAGGTCAAAATTGACAGCAGCACTAAATCAGGGCTTCTCATGCCAATGAAATAATGAAAACCAGCATTGTTCTTACAGCAACAATAATGAATATAAATGGACAAAGCTCTGAACAGCTACTGGGAGAAAGAGAATAAGGCATCCATTTCAAGAAAAAATCTTTTCCTGCCATCATAGATAACTTTGTGAACTGGACAAATTAGGATGCCCTTTAAACAATTTTCATGCTTCAAAAAATATCTGTGAGAGACAGGTCTTCCTTATTTTCCTTTAAGGAATCAGACTTAATAGGTTGAATTTTATTTTCTACACTTACATTTCTCATGTCAATCATTCTTGGACAAAATCTGTTATCTCATACTTAATTCACAGTTAATATGAATGCCTTTTTTCTTCCCTGGATTTATTGTCTCAAGCACACATATCCCTTTATCCCTACAGATAGCATTAGCATAGTACAAGTACCATCTAAATAATTGTCACTAGATACAAAACATTTTTCCAACTCTTTTTTCTGTTTAAAATAAAGTCCATAAGTAAATGTGTAAATCTGCACCAAATTAATTTAATGGACTAGTTTTATCTGTCTGGTTTTCTTCCATATAAAATCCTGGACACTATATTTAAGGAAAGATCAAAAAAGGAGATATCTTTGCTTCTTTGACTGATAGCATCTTCCAAGCCCACAAGAACAAAAGTCATTGAATAGGTGCCGTACAATTTAATTTCAAGAGATTAGAACATTTTTGTCTGTCACTAAGTGATTCTATGGACCTAATGTATTTTATACCACATCTGATAAAAAATCGGTAGAGAGATACCTTGTCTCTCATTGAAACTATTTGAATACAATTATTTCTTTTTCTGGATTAAAAAAATAGCAATTTTTTTCTGATATTTAATAATGTCATCATGCTATAAGAGAACAATTCTTCTAGATAATTTGCAATAATTTTAGTCATAGAGAGATCTTAATCTGAATTAAGATTTACAAATATATTTTAGATTTCAAATTTTAAGAGGTAGAACTGATGGAAAAGGAAGAAAGAGCAAAATTCGAAGAAGTTTTCCTTGCTAAACAAAGTATTATTTAATTTCTCTTTTGTTAGATTCATTCATTATGCTTCAGTCCATGAAAATTTGTCTAGCTGCAGACATCTCTTGTTCTGTATAGCAAAACTTACATGGATTTCTACAATAATCTGTATTTTGAAAACTCTCTTAAGAAATTTAAAATTGTTTTAAAGATCTCAGCTACACAAATTTGCCAAAGGAATTATAAACATCTATGAGAATTTCTCTCTGATTCAGTTTTACCTGATCTGTCTTTCAGGGAAAAATAATGCACACCTAAGGCATAGCTTTCACAAGATGCATCACATCACTAGTACACAGAATTTAGAAGTCTGGTCATCCCAACTTCTTTGAACTTCTAAAAAGCATAAATATTTCGTTTATTCAGAGACTAACTTCATATTGCTCTGTCAATTATTTCTGTCATCAATGAGAAGTGCAAACTCAAAATAAACAACTAAAGCTGGTATGATCCAGATCTGTTCCAAGGATAGGAACTGAAAATTTCAGTGGAACAGAAAGACGAGGTAAGGTCTCTTGAGATTATATGTTTTGCATCTTTATTATAAAGCAGATGAAGATTTATGCAACTTTAAACCCTTTTCTAAGACACTGACATCAGCAGCATATCCAAAGCATAGATAACTTTTCTCCAAAAAGATAACAGGTACATTAAAGACGGTACCAAATTTTTTACTATATTTCTCTGCATCTCATCTATTAAGTTTACAAGAACAGAGATAATAAAACACAGTGATAAAAAATGCAATTTAACAATGTGTTTGTAGTCTGTCATATAATTACTGTGTAATGTATTTTTCAGCTCAAAAGTGTAAACCTGCTGAGCAAAGCTGCTCAACAGCAGTGTGTGTGTTTTTCTGACAGAAAAGTTTTAGGTTAAGCGGAACTCCTTTGAGGAAAATGAAAGATTGCTTGATTCTCAAGAGTAACTAAACTTGTTCAACTGAGAGAATTTTGTAAGGCTCAGAGGGGAACCTGTGCCCCGGCCTCTAAATTTATAGATGACAGAATGAGACTTCAAGGAGACTGTAAAGTTTATTCCACATAGGAATCTACTGAAGAAGGTTGCTTGACTATATATGTGGGAGAAAAGGATATTAAAGAGAAGTGGCAAAAATATGTATTTCAGATTTTCATATTCTGTATAGCTCATAAGATCTTTGTTTTCACTATTAAGAACAACAAAAATTGTTAGCTTATTGCATAGAGTTCTAATAAAATAAGGGTATAGAGAATATTATTATTTTGACATCTCTTGTGTTATTTTGCCAACAAGACTCAACTAAAAATGTTATCAAACAAAAATAAAAACAAAGGATTCCTATGAAATCAACAAGTATGGATTTGTAAAGAGATAGCATGAAAAAATTAAACTGAGGCTACTTATGGAGCCATACCAGCTTCGCTTTACCTATGGGTTACATATGTAAGAGTTCATTAGTCCAGAAACAGTCTGATGCAAAAAACCAAATTCTGGCCTTACTAAAAGATCTTTTGTTTTAAAACTGCAGTGATTAATTTGTCAATGTTAATATAGGATTCAAAAGGATTAGTGTAGTAGAAACTTGATCTAATCCTTTGTCACAAAGCAATGTTGCACAGAGCTCAGCATATAATTTTTAGGAAAAATTAGTTTGTAAGACAGATGTCTGCTATGATATACTGTTATCATTTTACAAATAATATGTTTCATACTATGAAACACACCAATGACAAGTTATATATACCTACATGTGGGTGGAACCCAACAGACAGACTCTAGAAGAGTAATATGAGATGGCAGATGGAAAAGAACAAAACTAAGTTCTACAGGATGGGAAAACTTTTCAGTACTTAAGACTAATTTTCACCATTTTTGTCTGCCTGTTATGAAACTGAAATACAAACTGTGCTATTCTACTTTGAAAATTTTTCAAGTCTTCTAAGATATTTTTCAGGTATTATTTGGATCAGGGATAGTATTTGTTGGGATTTTTTTAAAAGACAGCAAAAGAAGGCTAAGAAGAATATGGAACAGGCATTGCTGTTTTTAAAGTATGCATACCTTAAAAAAAAGGAAAAAAGTGAAGGAAAGGAAAAAAAGAAGAAAATATTAGATTTGAAAGGAACTCAACCCAAACAGAACAGAACATAAGCAATTATAATGAAATTTTTGTAGTGTTTTGAATAGGTATTCCAGTCAGTAAACCCAACTTAGTCTGAATACTATAATTACCTGCTTCATGCTTAATATTCTCTTGTTTATCAAACACAATTAAAAGAAAGCTAACTCTAGGTTGTTCTGCAAGTCTAGCTTAAAAATAGAAGTATTATCAATAACTATAGTTCATCTTATCTGAAAAAGTCTATCAGATAACCAACACATCAAAGGACTTGCACTGCAGTTCTATCCTACTCTGTTTCTAATTATGAGGTTCTTCTCTGCAGGAAGCAATTCTAAAAGAACTGAAACAGTTTATTTTAAAGGCTACAAACATCAGAAGAATTCTGTGTCATACATCTTGAAATGCAGAATATCTTATCACCTCACAGCTTGTAACAGGAAAGTACACAAGCCTTTTCTAGGTAAAGAGTGTCTAGAAAACAGCTCTTCAAAATAACTTCTGAAATTAATTTGTCATCATTATTAACTTCACAATCTTATGTTAAAAATTAAAATAGTCTTTTATTGACCAACTGAAATTTGTGAAAAAGTATCTTTCTCTAATATCTGCCTAAGGGACATATTTTGAATTTCCTATATTTTAAATAGTGAGAAATAAATAATGTTGCAAGTAGAAGTAAAAAAGAACAACACTATTTTTGTCATATGCAGAAAATATCTTGTGTGGAAATGTTAAGATGGGGAGAAAAGGGTGTCAAAAAACCCAGACATTTTCAGACTTATTTCTTTTCCTATAAAAAGTTATAGTACCTCACTTTGGAAACTATTTTACTTGTTCTGAAAGTATGTCTTCTGAGCTCTGCTACGCACAACAAAGTTAAAGAGAACCTTTTATTTCCATAAAGATGTGTCAGCATATTTCAGGAAACAAAAACATTTATGACAGTTTACATTATTACATTTCTGTATTATAACCTTTGCCATGACCTTCAGTACAGATCATCTGCAAGATGCTATTGTCCCAGATTCAAAACAAATTGAAATGATGCATAGAAAATATTCCAATTTACAATGGTCAGCAAGAGTTACTTAGAAGAAAGTTGCACCAACAAAATGTGGTATCATAGCTTAATCTAGGTACTGAAGCTTAGCTTATTCTAGGTTCCTGAATAGAGACCCGAATTGCATTTTTTACTTAATTTCCTATTTATGCAGCTGATATTTCAAGTTATTATGCCTGCATTCAAATCTGAATGTTCATAAACAAGTTCACTTCCTCCCAGGTAATGTCATGAGAGCATTTTCTTCTCCTATTGAATATGGGAGAGATCAGGAGCACGCTCTATGTCTCTTCTTGAATGGCATGCTAGACTCAGCTAAAAGAGGAGAGATGCACCTGTGAGCAGATTTCAGAAAGCATATTTCTGTTCCTAGTTGAATGTTTAAAAGGCAACAGAGGGAAAGTCACTTTGCTTCCCTCTCTTGCCATAGGTCCTAATAGAGGCTAAACAGCACATAGCTGCAGCATGATGATGGCTTCCACCAAGAAATGTTCCAGAGGTGAATCCTCTTAAATGAAATATAGTACCTGCAACTTCCAAAAATCTGCTTAACTGAAGATGTCTGTGCCTTTTACTCTGATTTTTACCTGTGTCCTGGGTTTCACAGAATCAGAGAATCATTAGGTTGGAAGAGACCTCCAAGATCATCAAGTCCAATTCAACCCTAACCTCAATTAAACCATGGCATGTGCCACATCTAGTCTTTTCTTAAACACATCCAGAGATGGTGAATCCATTACCTACCCAGGTAGACCATTCCAATACTTTTATTACCCTTCCTATAAAAAACTTTTTCCTAATATCCAGCCTATATTTCCCTTGTCGCAGCTTAAGACTGTGTTCTCTCATTCTGTCGGTTGCTGCCTGGAGAAAGCGACCAACCCCCATCTGACTGCAACCACTTTTCAGGAAGATGTATAGAGTGAAAAGGTTACCTCTGAGTCTCTTTTTCTCCAGGCTAACCCAGCTCCCTCAGCTGTTCCTCACAGGGTTTGTGTTCCAAGCCCCTCTCCAGCCTTGTTGCCTCCTCTGGACACGCTCAAGCGTCTCAATGTCCTTCCCAAGATGAGGGGCCCAGAGCTGGACACAGCACTCAAGGTTTATGTATTAAGGGAGCATTTAGAACTTAACTGCTCTTTTTGGCCTGACATCTGGATGTCACCAGAACACAGAATTCCAGATGAAACTGTTTTGTAACTGAATCTTAGCTTAGATTCAAAGGTAACTTTGTGATTCAAAACAGAGAGTAAGGTAGATGCAAGAGATTATCTTTGTGAAACTGCTTCTTAGGCACGTCTGCCTATATGCCACTGCTAGAGCCAAAAATAGATGATCTTGAGCTCTCCCATTTGCCTCAACAAACTAGTCAGAAAGGCTTTGTCTGGCATAAAAAATGTCAAAACTGCTAAAGTTTTTAATTTAAAAATGGCAAGGTCTAGAGATGCTCTATGACACAAATCATAATGCTGTTAATTAAACTCTAAAGCAAATACTAAATTTTGAGCTGCAATAATTACCAACATTTTCTCTAGGGCTCAATATCAAGCACTTATTTCAATTAATTAACTGGTATGACACCTTCAATAACTTTAAAAAAAAAGAGGTGGTTAAAATTAATCTGAATTTATTAATAAAATCTTTGCCCCTCAAAAGACTGAAACAGCTTATTATCACCTTGTTCTCAAGAGATTAATAGCATGAAGTCCATAGTGATCATCTCTTTGCAAAATATTCAATATTCTGCAATAAAGTCTTTTAAAGTAAATATGAGATGACAACTGATTAGAGATCTGTCAGCTTGAGCAGGAAGACTTGACACTTTGTTTCTAGCTGAATTTCAAGTCACTTATTTAGATAATTGCACAAATGAAACTCCTGCATTTCACATCCATGATGTGAAAGCTATGAGCAAAGAAGGGCTGTCATTCATTTGTTAACATGATCTAAAAGTAACATGATGAATGCAAAACATTTGATTGGCCAACGTTTTCTTTTGTGAACGAATACACTGCTGCTTGCTAGACATTTTTAAAGGCTCTGAGAGATCTGTATCCGTCATGATGGCTCATGAAAAGCAATTGTTCCCCTGTTCCAGTCGTCACCTACTTTCTTCAGCTCATCATTAGATTTCCAACAATAGTCAACATCTCACTCACCAGTGTGATTGAACATGAGTTGCAGGAGCACTAGAAGACATCTGACTAAACTGATATTCATTTAAAGTTTCCCATCAATCTGCTGGGATTGATGGGAAATACATCAGGAGTTTCATGACTTTAACCCTTCAAATTTTGTCAGAGCATTTAGTGCTGTCAATCAGGATGTACATTTAAACCTCCATAAGCATCACTAATTCAATTACTTGCAGGCACTGTAATGGCAGTATTTATTATATACAAATAAACCCAATAAGTAAATATTTGCAAAAATATTTAGTAGCACCTTCTGGACTGAGAAACTGAGTCTATGATCTTCCAGATAGTTTCTTGAATGCATGAATTGAAGCTATTCCTCCTCCCAGAAGCAAGATAAAATTATATCTTCTAGAAAATAATACAATTTAGACTCCACGAAATGTTGAGTTTATTAAATATCTCTGGTGAACTGTTATAATTACTCTTCCTCCTTGGAGGAGCTTGTTTTCTCTATGTGTACCAGAAACATACAAAACTGGAAAAAACTGTCTTAACATATAAATACACCTTTTGCTGTATCTTTCCCCTTTTCGCTTTATTTTCTTACTTAAGGAAGAATCTCTGTTGTTCTAAAAAATTATCATTGCTGAAAAAATAATCAGTTATAATATAATAGAAAGATCTAACCTAGAAATTTTGAGACCTCAGTGCAGTTTTCCAGGCCTTAAAAAGTATTTGTAAACAGACAACGACTATGTTGTTGACCGCTGTTTTATTTCCAAAAGAACTGAAGATGTTTAGAACATTTTTTTTTCCTTAAAACCAAAAATTACTTCCTATTTGGAAAAAACCCCAACATCTCAATGGTCCATTTTATCCTACAAACCTTCTTGATTTTTTTTTTTTACTTTTATTTGCACTAATTGTTTTTTCCTATTTTTCTTACTCCTATGTTATTTCTGAGCTACACCATGCTACCACAACTGCTTACCCAGTAGACAATAGACTTTAACAACTCTTAAATCTCTACCACTGTTCTCCACTACAAAGTGAAAAAAAAAAAAAAGCAAATAATAAAAGGAAAGGTACTGGGAGTTTCGTCACTGGTTATTGCACTGTTACTATATTCATAGTATAATGGATTTATTATAGAAGTTCCTTTATGAAAGGTGTGGTATCTGGACATTGTGATATACCTGAAACTTGATGCATTCCTACCTCATTAAAAAAAACAGAAATCCAACTTTGTTAAAATTTTGAATTCAAATTTCCTTTAGAATTTCCTGTTTAAATAAAACATTAGTTTTCACCTGTAAACATTAACATACTTTTGATTACTTATAATTCCACTGAGTAAAACATAATCTGTTGCATAGAGCAAATAAATACACAATGCAGTTCTCTAGCAAATAGCAAAATTGGACAGTGAGACAAAAACAATTAAAAGCTTTCAATTCATAACTAGCAATTAAGAACTTTCTTCTTCATTTAAATTAATAAATGTTCTCCAGAGAGTATACCAAACATTGTAGTCTCATGCACATTTTTATCAGTTTCTAGACAATACAACCCCTGTTTCACAAACACCTTTCTGCTGTGTTATACCACATGAAATAATCTGGATTTTAGTCATAATGTTTAGCATTAGATTGCATAAACATAAAAACCTTTTTTCAAACAGTTTTGCAATCAAATTCTCTAAAACCACGTGGGGCAGTATCATCTGTCAGAGACAAAAATTAAGAACAGGATTCTCAATTCCTGCACTAAATAAAATCACAAGAAAACATGCTTCACAACCACATTTTAAATGGCTCTCTTTTATCCTTCTACCAACAAATACACACACTTCCTATAACCTATTTCTGCATTTATTTCTAATTTTTCTCTTTGCTGGCATATTTTTCGCTTGAGTTGGCACCAGTCAATCAGGACTTTTGTTCTTCAGCTGCTCAAGCAGCAGCGACCAGGGCAGCCACAACAGACACAGTACTGGCAGCTCCTAATGTGTGCCCCTGCCTTTTATTCAGATGCTATTTACACAGTGTTTACATGTAGACCACGTAGCTTTTATAAAGCTTGAAGCTTGGATTTTAAATGGAAAGCTTATTAGGCACAGGAGTCTCTCAAATTAAATCATAGTAAGTAGCTACTTAAAATGCTTTGGAAGATAGAATCCAGTCATACATTTTTTATAGACAAATAATGCTAACTTAAAGAAAAAGAGAGAAAAGGAATAGGAAATGTAATCAGTGAGATGGACTGGACAAAGGAGTTTTATTGTTATACCATTTATCTACTGTAGAAAAAACCCAAATCATTCTTGTCTTAATTTCATCATGGATAGGTAATTGCGAGCATACAGAACAAGTGAAAACATGAAAGCAATTTTCTTAGCTAAATCTCCAAGAAACATACGTTGAAAGGGTACAATACATTTCTACTTGTAATTTTTAATTTCTGTCCCAAGAATTCCAGACAAACAAAGTTGATCTGTCTTAAAAGCCAAGCTATTTCTTTTCTGTCCCAAATTTTTCTTTCTTTCTTTTTCTTTTTAATTTTTTGAACATGGAATGTAGGAATGTAGAGTTTCAAATCTATATTTTGTCTCAGACATGAAAAATTATTTCAGGCTAGGTGAATTTCACCTATAATAACATGGACTTCTGTCCAGGAGTTGAACTATGAATTTTATTATCAATATTTTCATTAAAATGCAATGTTCTGATTAAGAGGAATTTAATTTGCGTTCTACTGCCTCGTAATTTGTGCTGAACTAATCTTTTAACAATTTCCTATTTTCTCTTTGGTCTGCTTGTCTTCAAGTTCTGTACCAATAATATAAGCTTTCCAAGAAATATTTGCATCAATGCCATTTTATTCAAAGGAGAATGCTACTAACAGAGTTACAATTTCATTGTAGTCCTAGTGCACAGAGTTTACAAATGTAAGCAAAAGAGAAGAAAATACAGGCTGAATTTGAAAAATTAGCTTTAGACTGCACTTCAACTCTCTTTAGTAAGATTTGAAATGTTCTTGGAATATACATCTCTGAAATAGCATACGAGAAGTTTGAACAAAGAAGCAAGAAGTTTGATCATTAAAGATAAATGCAACAAGTCTAAATTTCTAAATTTTTGTTACAAATTTTAGTTCTACTGTGCTTTAAGCTGTTTTGCATTACTAATGGATGACATTTTTGTAACAATAAATTTTCATAACTGATAGTATTGAAAAAATATAATCTTAAAATTTGGATTATTAATTGCAGATTAAAATATTTTCATCATTCCAGAGCATGCTGTCATTTCAATCTTCTTTACCAAATGATGTTT
The DNA here is from genome assembly GCA_013401135.1 of Cettia cetti. Taxonomy (NCBI): domain Eukaryota; kingdom Metazoa; phylum Chordata; class Aves; order Passeriformes; family Sylviidae; genus Cettia; species Cettia cetti. The sequence continues at coordinate 45,720 of VZUI01039820.1, forward strand.
TTCTGCATATTCTTGGAAGTAAAATAATATCAAATATGTTGACATGTGCATAAGCAATCTTTTAACATTAAACACTTGACTGGTTGAACATTCCAGGGAACGAGGTAAAGTCTATTTTCTGTAACACATCTCCAGGAGAGGAATGAAACTATATTAACATTAGGTTCTTTTTTTGGTGACATCAGATGATTTTTTTACGTGTGTAATTCAGAGCAATGCCTATGAACAGTAGTGTAGGAAAACTTTTATTTGACACTGCTCTGGACATGGTGGTTAGAAATCCAGTACATAATTAAATATATGGGATGGATGCAGCTGAGTGGTTAATGCATGTAAAATTTCCTTTGATAATTCAAGTTTAAATTCACTTTAGTTCTTATAAATCTTGCAAGAGTATAATTGACTTAACATTTTCTCCAGTTCAGCTAATACATTACTTTTATTTCTGATAGCCAACACTGAAACATCTGGGGAAGACCGGGCTTTTAGTTAATTTTTTTTCCCTAATCTTTCAGATGCAGCCATACATGTAAGTAGTTTACGATCTAAAAGAATGATCTGTTAATTTCAAGTAGCTGATAAATTCTGACACTATGATACTAGGATCATAGAGAAATAAATTATTGTGTTAAGAATTATGTATTTCAGATCCCTTACACATTTATTTTCTACGTCATTGAATTAACAAAAAATGGAAAAAGACTGATATTGTCCTCAAGTATAACTTCACATTCTCTGTTTTGCTGAATCCATAGTTAGTTCCGTTGAAACTGAGTGACTTCAGATTTCCATACCTTTTTTCTGCTGCTCATATTAATTACAAATACAATTTTGAATTCAAAATTGATTTTTCTTTCTCCTTTTTTATGACTATTCGTCTAGCACTTTGACTACCTATGAAAAAATTAGTTTATATCCGTGCATTTTTAGGTTTTAGGGTTATAGTACATATATTTAACTAAATATAAGTAAAAAAAAAAGTCAACTTCCAGATACTTATTTTAGAAAGTTAAAAATCTACACACGTATTGTAAATAAATAAATAACAGCAGGAAAAAACCCACAAGCACCAAAAATTTCCAAAAACCTCCATGGAAAGCTGTGCTGCTTTAGGCCAGGGTAGAGTTAATTTTCTTCACAGTAGTTAGCACATATCTGTGTTTTGGATTTGTGCTGGAAATTCTCTTCATTATCAACAGCTTCCCACAGAAATCCTAAGCATCACCAAACCAGTTACCCATAAGTGAAGACAATTATCTTTACCCCAGCTGAAACCACTACAATAGCACAGAGATGTGCTAGGCTTTGCTTTACCTATTGAACGTCATTTATTTCAACCCAGGAGTTTTCTCATGTTTCCTCTTCTGATCCTCTCCTCAACCCACTGGGGAGATGAGTGAGTGGCTGTGTGAGGCTCAGTAGCCAGTTGGGGTTAAAACACAACAAAAGCAGAGAAAGAACAAGTTTTATGTCAATATCCTGTAAACAAAGTCACGTATACAACCCTGACATATATTGGTTGTAAATTTAAATAATACTGAAGACATTTGCTTCCTACTGAATTTAATGTGAGTTTTCAGAAGAAGTAATACTAATTAATTGTCCTGATATTTATCAAACCCCCAACCATTCAAACAACAAAGCAAACAAAGCAAACAAAGCAGTCATATCATTACACAGGACAATTTTATGAGATAGAGTGATAATTCTTTCCTAAGTTCTATATTAATTTACTTTGAAGATTTTATCTTCTATTTTTCTCAAATAAAGGAAAAAATAAAGGAAAAAAAAAAGAGAAAATAAAGGTTGCCTGTTCCAACATTTTCCTCTAGATAATTTTCCACTTTATACTCTAGAATGAACTGAATTGCTCCCAAATTCTCTTTAGACAGAAGTCAGTCATTCCTGTGTTATCAGCAGGACATGCATGATTCTCAGACCTGCTGAGGTTTACTTTAGTTTGTCTCTTAAATTATTTACAGATTAGCCTATCCTGTAGTTTTTCTTTTTTTCATTTGATAATAAATCTTTTAGCATTCAATCACTTCTTTCCCAAAATGGAAGCTTCTTTTTTGTTTGCAACATTACATTCTAAAAGTAGAAAATTCCTTCAAGTTGAGCAGTGGACTTTGAGTGTCACTCTGTCTCACCATTGAGGCCTCCTGTTAGACTGGGTAAGAGGATACAAACAGAGGAACACTGAAAATCTACCCCAACGTTAATAATTTAACTGATCTGCTGTCCTTCTCTATTGGATAAACTCAGCTTTTTCTGAAACTTTTAAAACACATTTTAATGTCTAATCAATGATTTTACAAATGCATTTTTTTATGAGTAGCATATGCAAAGTTTATATTAAATCTCATTTTCTGCTTTGGTTTTTCATAGCAACTGCACTTCAAAATAAACCAAAGTAAAATAAATAAGCCAATGATGTTCACAGGTTTTGTATTTGTTGGTATAAAACAGGTTCTGTTTCATCATAAGGACTAATGTCTCAAGCAGTTGCCAATTCTGCTTTGGCAACTCATTAGCAAAAGCCTAGGTAAGCAAAGAACACTGCCTTCTCCAGGGACTTCTCTTATGGTTTTCACCTCTTCCATCTCCTTTCCTTTCAGTAAAATAAATAAAATAAAATAAAATAAAATAAAATAAAATAAAATAAAATAAAATAAAATAAAATAAAATAAAATAA
>VZUI01039822.1:0-30767 GCA_013401135.1 Cettia cetti
GCTGGTGGCCCGGGCCGCCCGCGAGCGCGTCGACCGCTACCTGCGCGCCCTGCAGACCTTCTTCCTGGGCTGCCTGGGCGACGTGCGCCAGGCGCTGGCTGCCCCTCGGCCCCCCGGCAAAGAGGGGCCCGGCCTGCCCGACCTGCTGGCCACGCTGGCCGCCTCTGTGCTGGGCCAGCTCAAGGCCGTGCTGGCCTACGTGCAGCTCTTCACCGCCAGGGACGTCGCCTTCGCCAGCCTGCCCTATTTCAAGGTGGGACACCGTGGGGTGGGGCGCTTTGGGGGGCACCGGGCAGGCTGGGGGCATTTGGGGTGATCACTGGAACCATCTGGGTGGCACAGGGCAGGTTGGAGGTCACACGGGGTGGTTGGGAGCCCGTAGAGGGCAGTTTTGGGGGTTTTAGCGTGTGACCCCATTTGTGGCACAGGGGGAGTTCTGTGTGACAGCAGTGCGTGAGGGACTGGTGGTGGCCTTCGTGCGCTGGCTGTGCCGCACCGCCCGTGGCTTCGCTGATGGCCCTACGGAGCGGGGAGCTCCCGCTGCCCCCCCGGCCCTGCTGCTGCTCCTCGCCCGTCTCTGCCTGGACTACGAGAACTCCACCATCAGCTACATCCTCACCCTCACCGATGAGCAGTTCCCGCCTCAGGTGAGCCTCTAAATGGCCCTAAGGGGATCCTGAATGTCCCCAAGGGATCTTCAAGGGGGTTCTGCATGGCCTCAAGAGCCTCTGAAACCCCAAGGACATGTAAGAGGGCAGTGCTGCTGCTTCAGGCAGTGTCCCACCTGTCCCCAAAGTCCCTGTGCCCCCAGGACACGAGACGTAGAGTCACGGGGAGGGGAGGCATCTCCACATGTCCCCACGCCCCTCGTATTCCCGGCGGCGGCAGTGCTGCAGAGGAGGTGGTGCTGATCCTAGCTGTGTCCCCAGGACTCGGGGCCGGCGGTGACGCCGGGGCCGGCGCTGTGTGCGGAGGCGCGGGCGGCGGCGCAGCGGCTGCTGGATCACTACGTGCAGGTGCAGGGCGCGGCCGTGGCGCAGATGCTGCGCAAGAGCGTCGAGACGCGCGACTGGCTGGGCACCGTCGAGCCCCGCAACGTGCGCGCCGTCATGAAGCGCGTGGTGGAGGACATCACCGCCATCGACGTCCAGGTCGGGCTGGCACCAGGGCTGGGGAGCTTGGACACCCCCGGAGGGGTCCAGGGCGTTTGACCAAGATCCCTGTGTGGCCCTTCGGGAATGCTGGAAGGGCGTGGGAGGGTCACAAAGACTTTAAAGGATGCTGGGTGGTTTGGGGGGGTCCCAGGAGGGGGCTTTGGGTGCTGAGGGTGTGGTGCCACCCGCAGGTGGGGCAGCTCTTTGAGGAGGGTGTGAGGCGGGCGCAGAGCAGCGATTCCAGCCGACGCGCCTTCTCCGTCTACAGCAGCTCGCGGGCACCCGGCCGCTATGCCCCCAGCTACACCCCCAGGTCAGCCCCGCCACCCCTGGGTCACCCTGGCACGCCTCGAGTACACACTGCACCTTCCCTGTCACCCTCTGCATGTTCCCAGACTGTTCCAATACCCTCCCCCTATCTTGACAGCCCTTAGCTGTCCCCATATCCCCAGACCGTCCAAATGATGATCCTTGTTTGTCCCAACAATCCCTGTGGTCCTTACAACCGTCCCAGAATCCCCTAGTCATCCCTAAGGCCCTCGTATCCCTCAGTTGTCTTGTCCCTCCGTGTCGTGGGACCATCCCTTGCTTTTCTGTCCCCAAAACCATCCCTGCATCCTCTGACCCTCTCCATGGCCCCTAACGGTCCCTGTCCCCAAATCCCTGGCTTTATCAAGTCCCTAACTGTCTCTGTGTCATGTCCTCAGTGCCCCCGTGGACACCCATCTGCTCAGCAACATCCAGAAGCTTTTCTCTGAGCGCATTGACATCTTCAGCCCAGTTGAGTTCAACAAGGTGAGGTCATGGGGACATCACCATGTCCCCAAACATCCCTAGAGACACCAAACTGCCCACCTTCCCACTGGCATATGTCCCTGGTGTCAGGGCTCAGGGGGTCCCTGGGAGCTGACAATGAGGACAAGCGCGTCCCCAGTGTTCCCTGTCCTAAGTATCAGGACTCTGGTGGGAGGAGGGGGAATCTGTGTAACGAGCAGGCCAAGGGTGTCCATGTGCCACGTCATGCTCATAAGTTCCTGGGGTGTGGCAGCCAGGACGAGGCCCCCCACATCCCGTGTGGACACGTGTCCCCGCTGTCCCTCACAGGTGTCGGTGCTGACGGGGATCATCAAGATCAGCCTGAAGACGCTGCTGGAGTGCGTGCGGCTGCGCACGCTGGGGCGCTTCGGGCTGCAGCAGGTGCAGGTGGACGGGCACTACCTGCAGCTCTACCTGTGGCGCTTCGCCTCCGACGAGCGCGTGGTGCAGGGGCTGCTGGACGAGGTGGCCGCCAGCGCCGCCCACCGCTGCCTCGACCCCGTCCCCATGGAGCACAGCGTGGTCGAGCTCATCTGCGAGCGTGGCTAGGATGAGGGGCGGGGACGGGCCACACCTGGGGCCTGTCACACCTCTGGGACAGACCTGGACCCTCTGAGTCCCCGCACATACATGAGGACACTTTTGTGTGTCCTTCCCAACACGAGAGCATCTTGTCCCAGCACTGGGTTACACCATGTTGTTCAAACCACCCTTCCCCATTGGCTCCCCAGCCCGGTGACAGTGTCATCCCCCCACCTGGGTGACATCCCCTCATGCCTGGAGACAGCCCCTTTGTCACCAATAAATTATGTGTGAGTTGAATTGAGTGTTGTGTCCCTGTCTGTGCCTGGGGGGCGGGATCTGGCCCTGCACACAGAGGGGTCCCACCTACAGCCGGGCTGACAGCACAGGGACAGGGGCAGGGCACTGAGAGATGTCCCCAATGGACCCACAGCCACGAGGGCCCCAAACCTTAGAAATCAGGCACCAAATGCCTCCATTGGGTGCTACAAAGTGCTGGGGAACCCCCAGGGACACATTTTCCATTGGAGATCAGAAGTTCTCCCCAGACAGGATGCTCTTACCTCAAGGAATTGGCACAAAAGAGATGGACTCCAAACCCTCAATTTCTGTAACAAAAAGCTGTGAGGAGCCCAGAGATGATTAAAGTAACTTTATCCAACAGTGTTTGGCCAGCTCAAAAGCTTTTGTACAAGAAATCGCAGTCGCGTGTATACAGACCTGGGGGCACGGGACAGCCGTGGAAACACAGGCCCTCCACGGGTACCAACAGCAATAGCCAGACCTGGATCTGCAGAGCAACCCCAGAAGCACAAACACTCCACAGATACAGATGTGCACATACAGAGCAGCCCCAGAATACAGACACCAGTGTATTTAAATACAAAACTCACATCTTTTGAAGAACGTTTGCTGGCAAACAGAAACAGAGACAGGTTCATGTCCCCTCACACAAAGAAGTCTCTACAGGGGTTTTACAGAGCTGGGCTGGGATGCAGAAGGAATGACTAAACCACCACAGGGCTCCTGGAATGGGAAGGCTGAGCTGGAATTTTTGGTTCAATGGAATTGGGTTGGCCAGAGTCCAGTAAACAGCGGCTCACTGAACAGGAAGTGCTAAACAGGCCGAGAAACGAGGAGCTGATGCTGAGCCACAGCCAAGGGCGAACAAGAGGGATTAAGGTTAAAAACATCTTCTCAATCCCATCTGGCCTCACAGATGGAATTTCACTGAGAAACAAAAAAAGTCTGCCAGAACCTTTGCAGAGTTTCTCCTATCGAGGCCTAGAGCTGGCTCACACACTTGCGGATCCGCAGGGACACGGTCACACTTTGGTCACATCTCTCCACAGCTGACAGAATGTCACTGAGACCCTCACTGTGCTCCCACCCCAGCTGTGCCAGTGTCAGCCATGCTGAGCTGATGGACACCACCACACACGTGGAGGGGAAACAGCGACGAATCCCGTGGGATTGCAGGAGATGAAGAGCACAGCTGGGAACACCTTCCTGAGAAGCGCAGTGGAGCAGGCCAGTCTGCCCTGGCACAGTGGTTCCTGGCTGCCACTGCCTCCAGGGCAGCACAGATGTACAACTGACGGCAGGTACTGCCAGGCCTGCGTGACAGAGAGGGGGGATCCCACAGCCTCAGCTGACACCCCTCACTCGCTGAAGGCCTGAGTCTGTGCCAGCTCCAAGCTAAGGGTAAGAGAGAGGCGCTTCCCGGGGCAGCACTTCGTGGCTTGGCCTGAGAGAAACGAGCCCTGCAAACCAAGGCGCAGGAACCCAGGAAAAGCTGCCATTTATTCAATGCTAGAACCTAAATACTTAAAGTGAAGAGTTACTCCTTCCTCACCTGGAGACAGGAAGGCACACCTGCTGCACACCTGCGCTCACCTCAGGGCTTCTTGAGGCCGCAGGGCAGCCCCAGGGCTGGCTTGGCCGCCAGGGTGGGCGGGGAGTGCCACACGGCCGAGCTGGTGCGCTTGAAGTAGCGGGGTTTGCTCTTGTAGAAGATGTGCTCCAGCTTGGGGCTGGGGATGGCCCCAAACAGCGCGTCCACGTCAGGGGGGTTGTAGTACTGCCGGATCACAGCCTGGCTGAGCTGATTCCCTGCGGGAACAGATGAGGGTTGCATTAATTTTGTTAATTGGGATTGCTGTGTAGGCTGTTGTACACCGTGTCCCACTCTGCTCATCTCTCATCTCTCCAAGGCAGCTTAGGTCTCTCGTTACATTGTGACAAGATCCCCAAGCGGTGGAGGAGCCCCAGGTTCCATACAGACTCATGGAATGGGTTGAAAGGGATTTTAAAAATCATCCAGTTCTAACCCCCTGCCACGGGCAGGGACACCTCCCACTAGACCAGGCTGCTCCAAGCTCCTGGCCAGTCTTGGACACAGAAGTACTGATTCGTGCTGGAGCACTTTACACTCCTGCAGGCGGGAGGAACTGGGCAAAACTCCACACCAGGTTCCACAGCCTGCTGGGGGCCCTGGACACACACATACCAGTGGCCCAGGCAGGGACGGGCTTGCGTGGCTGGCTCTCGTCATCCGTCGAGTCGTCGCTGTTCAGGTCCATCCCGTAGTCGTTTGAGCTTGTCACAGGCACCTTGAATTCCTTCCTGCTCTGCGGAGTCATCTCGTATGAGTTGCAGGCAGGGGAATTCTACAAGGGAAACACATTCCACAGGTGTTGGATGCAGCAGCACCATCAGGCTCCAAGCTACAGCAGGACCAGCTCGTTCCCACCTCCTGCTCTGTCACCTCATAACAAACCCTGAGTCTGGCAGTTCTCGAGTTCGGACCCGAGAGCTTGACCCAAGTTCCAAAGCTGTGACCCAATGATGGCTGTACATGGCCTTCTCCTGTTTAATTAGGCTAATTAATTTGCCATCTGTGGCATGAGCACGTAGCAATAGATGAATCTAATGAGTCTAATAGAACAGAGCTCCACCCCTGTCAAGCCAAAGTTAACAGGAGGTTTGATGTCACTGGAGCAGAGTCACATGCTCTAAAGACTCTGCAAACCAACTTCTGGGCTTGATTAATGATATAAAACTGCTAATTGCTGTACAGAGAACCTGCCCGCCAGCTCAGCCAAACCGAGCTCACGCTAATGGAAGTGGCACGGGCGGGAAGTGTAAGGGCAGGGGAAAACCTACAACTGTGAATTTCAGGTTTTTCAACTGGAAATTTTCAGTAGAAATTCGATTTTCAATAAGGGAATGAGTCTCTGGAGAGTTGGACACAGTTGGCCTTCCCCACTAGAGACTCCCTTCACGGCTTTGTGTCCAGTGACATTAACTCCCACCCACCGGTTCTGCATTCAAAGATTAAGATGCTGAGCACTGCAAGGAGACAAGAGCCACGAGTTTGCCGTCAGTGTCCAGGACATGAACGCACACTCGCAGGATTCTCCCGTGCCAAAGAGCCACCATTCCACTGGCTCTGCTGCCACCTTTTGGCTGTTCCCAAATTTGACCCGAAATAAAACGTGCAGCACTTTCTGCCCCGAGGTCTTTCCGGTATTTAAGAGACACTTAAGACAGCTCCAACAGCTGCTGTCTTACCCACAGCCAGGAGCCCTGACCAATCCCTCCTGCTTCCCTTCCCTCTATCATTGAAATATTCGTGAAGTCAACCCCAGATAACCAGGATTTACAGAATTCCTGTGTTATTGGAAAGGCAGATAAGATCAGAGGTGGAACTGCCCGAGGCAAGACGGGTCAGTGCTGGGACTGAGCTGTGCTGTCACCCCCAAGGACCAATTACCTCTTTGTTCTCCAGGAGTGGTGCCCGGGCATTGTCTTTGGCCTTTTGCTCCTCTGACAGTTTCTTCTGCTCCTCCTCCTGCCTCTTCTTCTCTGCCAGCATCTGCTGCTCCTGCTGTCAAGCAACACTCACAGGATTACTCTTAGGGACTTCACTGCCAACCCAGCCATCCATCTTTGTGGCCAGCAAAATACCCAAGCACCTCATTACAGCTGTTCCTTGGGACATGGTGCAGCTTCCTCAAAAGGGCACAAACACACTGACCCCCATGCCAGAGCATCAGCTGCCTTTCCCTGAGAAAGCCAGGGCCTCGTGCCTTGGAAAACTTGCTACTGACTTTATCTTGGGGCTGTGATAGCCAGAAACCAGCTGACCATCTGCAGAAGTCTGTGCTACTGATTTGACCTCTTTCTAGACCAGTAAACAGTACTTTTAGAGGCCAAGTCTCCCCATGGTACCGTAACCCTGCCAACAGGTCTGACTTCCTGCTCACAAGTGCCACAGTAGCTCTTCAGGGCTCCCCACAGCGTCCCAGCTGAGCTTCTCCAACAGCAACAGCTGCTGAGGCCAGACTGTGTGGCTCCATCCCTTCCCAAAATCAATCACTTACCTCCTTCTTCTCCATCTCCTTGCGGAGCCGCTCCTTAGCAGCCGCTGCTTCCTTCTGCAGGCGGGCAGCCTTCTCCTGCTGCTCCCGGAGCCTGGGAACCACAGCACAGGCCCTCACTCCCAGAACCAGACCAGGGCCCTCCCCACAACACTCCTGACGTCCCTGAGCCCAGGGTTTGTCCTTGGCAGCTCAGCACCAGTAACAGCCCAGAGTCACTGGGCGCTGGGTCACTGCAGCTCCCTGCTGCTCCAGCCTTCCACTCCTGCCCTCTGCTCTGGCTGTGTTTCAATCCCAGCACAGGATTTGGTACACAAATGGAGACTTTGCCTTACTTTTCTGCCTGAATCCGCTCCTGCTCCCTCTTCCTCTCCAGTTCTCTCTCTGCAGCCAGCTGTCTCTCCCGCTCCTGCTCTGCCTGCCTCTGCTCAGCGATCTTCCGGGCACGCTCCTGCTCCTCTTCCTTCTTCTTCTGCATCAGCTCCCTGCGCCGGCGCTCCTCCTCCTCCTCCTGCAAGCCCAGGCAGGAGTTACCTACCTGACAGGAGCAGGCTCCAGGGGACAGCACCAGGAACCCCTCACTTGACCCAGATTCCCATTGCTACACGGCAGGGAAACATGTCAGGGAGAAATTCCCAGTGCCCAAGGCAGGTGGATCCCCTGCCTAGCTCTGCCTGTGGGACAGAACAGGCCCCCACACACACCTGCTGCTGAGCTCTTTGTCTCCTGGCCTCCTCCTCTTGTCTGCGCCGGGCCTCAGCTTCCTCCATCTTCCTGGCAGCCACTCTCTTCTTGATCTTCTCCTCTGCCAGCCTTTCTTCCCGCACCTGGAGAACATACAGACCCCTCTCAGGTAGGACAGCACCGCAGGACCCCTCACAGGGCAAACCCTCCCCCCTTTTCCCCCAGCAACCAAGGGGGCCTGTGTTCTGTTTTAAAATGGTCATATTTAGGGCAATGACCTTGTTTTACACCCTCCCAGGAAGAGCTGCCCCATCCTGGGGTTCACACATCCAGTCCCACAAAGCCACTGGAATATAACCTCAGAGCCATGCAGACAGGCAGCTGGGGATAATTAAAGCACACAAAAGACCACTAGGCCCCTGCACAAATTGCCTGGAGATCCGAGATCTGAGGAAAGCTCTGAAAGAAAGATGCTTTCTTTCCTCTGTCCAGCTATTACTCAGCTGGGAGAAACAGCAGATAAAACCTTTGGGCCATTAGGCCACCTTTATCTACTGCAAGTCCTTCTCCCATCTACCAGAGCATTAATAAAGCCCATTTAGATTAGTGATCATGGAAAAACAGGGCTTCGGCTGCCATTTGCTGTAGCCAGAGAAAGGCTATCCCTCAGGATCATCAAGGCTCTGGAAAATTCTTTATTCAACTACTCCCTGGTTCAGCCTCTAGAACCCAAGCAGCGTCCATGCCCTTCTTTCCAGAGAGCACATTTGTGTGGTGCCAAGTGCCTCAGTGGCTACTGACTGTCCCAAATAAGCTCTGCAGGGGCTGTACCTTCTCGGTCTTCTCATCAAACAGTGCAATCTTCTGCTCAATCTTCCTCTTCCTCTCCTTCTCCATCTCCTCTACCCGTTCCCGGGCTTGCAGCACCTTGCGCAGGCGTTCCTCGCGCTTCCTGAGGACACAGCCCAGCTCACCGTTGTGTTCCAGCCAGGTGAGCTCCCCCTAGCTCAGCACAAGACCAAAAAGACCCAGCAGGAAATTCAATGGCCCGAATTCCCCATTCAATTAAGCACCAGCCATGTTTAGTCTCTGTCAGAAAGTGGGGATTCAAGACAAAAAGCTGCAGCAGTGGGCGGCAAGGACAGTCAATGCTTTGTATCAGCATTCCAGAGACACCCCAAGGACAAACACTGCCTTGTGCCCACAGGAGTTTCTGCTGCTTGCACAGTCCCTGCAAGATAGAACACCTGGACACAGGAACCTACAGGTGCCAAGAGCAGTGTGACCACATCTACTCACAGCCTCGCCTCTTCAGCTCGCCGTTTCTTCTCCTCCTCCAGCTTTTGCCTTCTCAGCTGCTCGGCTTCTTGCTTCTTCCGCAGAGCCTCCAGCTTCTGCCTCTCCTTTTCCTGAGGGGAATCGAAATGTCCTTGTACCCACCGGCCAGTGCTCTTTCCCACCTCAGCTGCTTTGGGCAAAGGGCCCGGAGGTGACAGCAAGGTGCTGGGGGCAGGAATATGGGATGGTGACAGCCCTGGAGCAGGGCTCAGGCAGCCTGAGACCTGGGCACGAACGGACATACGCAAGGAAAACAGTGCTGTGACTCTCAGGGAGCGAGAGGAGAAGGCGGAGTGTTGAAACAGGAGCATCATCTCTGGAAGCCCAGGCAGCATCCTCGGGACTGCAGGCAGCCAGCCCCGGGCTTTCTTTTGGTGCAAAGGAGCCACCAAGCAGCGCTAACGCCTGGCGCGGCTCCCGCTTCCTGCGGCGCGCGGGGACAGATGGCGCTCCAGGAAACACCCTGAGCTCCCGCTGGCGCCGGGGCCTCCCACGAGGCCCGGCTGCTGCTGAGCCACGAGCACTCCGAGAGCTCCCAGCCAGCCCCGTGTGCCAGCCAAACGGGGGCCTTCTCCTCCTTTTCCTGACCCAGCCGAGGCACGCCGTCAGCCAGGGCAGCAAGATGCAGCCACCACTGCGACCACAGCAAATGGATGAACATCAACCCAGCCCGTGCCAAAGCAGGCCCGGTCTCAGCACAAACCCACAGATCAGCACGGGCATTGTCCACGGGAATCCCTTACACTGGGCTCTGTGCTGTAAGTGCTTGGTGCTGTCAGCATGCAACCTGGTTAACATAAAACTAACAATTATATCTTATTGCTCTGCTGCTATTTAGTTATGTTTAGCTCCCACACGGAAAAACTCCCGAGGGGGAGCTGCCTGCACTGGAATGAAACCTAAAACATTCCACAAACTGACAGCAGCAGAGGAAGCACTCCTAGCCACAAGACTCTTCTCATCCTATCCTTTGTAGTACTGACACTAACATCGGCAGGGGCCCAGTGAGAATGAGGCTGGAATCCTTCACTGCTTCCCAACGGCCTTCCCTGACCTGCTGGAGCACAGCCAGCCCCTGAGCACAGCTCTAGAAAGCTCTGCCATTAGGCTGCTAGATGCAGGAATACCAATTTCTGCATCCTGCCCTCCTCCTTCTCGCTCTCAGCTCTCCTGCAAGGGAAAACGAGCCCCAGAGCTGCCTACTTTGCAGGTGAGTTGTTGGGTATCAGGAGTATGAGTAATTCCTGCTCGGCACATGGCTCTGAGTGAATCCAGGAAGCTACACCCTTGTCTAGAACTAGCTCTGAAATCCCTCCCTCCCAAACTGCTCCTGGCTTGGAAAACCAGGGGCTTGGAAAGCTCCCAGGGGTAGAGCAGAAGCACCTGCCTGCAGCCAGCCAAGGTGTGCTGCTGGTCCCAAAGGGATCCATCAGTGATACGGATGCCCGCTCGATCTCGACACCAGCAGTTGTCTGACTGGCCTCAAATCCAGGACAGCTTCATGTTTCCTCCTGCCTCAAGGGTCTGGAAAACCTCTAAAGCCTGGACTTAAGAGATATTTGCTCAATCTCACTCATGAGAGAAGTCCTAGAAAGGAGATCTGGGATCTACAGGCTTCAGTTGTCAATACAACTCAACATTCACAATCCACTAGATTTCTGTTTCCCAGTTTTCATCTCTGACTGTTACTTGCCAATAGCACATGGGAATGATGCAAGAATAAAGCTTGGAGTTCAAACTGGAATTCTTCTGGAAGCTGACTAACCCCAATTTTAATTATTTAAGCGTAAACAGACTACTTCAAATCACTCAGTTTCAAACGGGTTGCAAAACTCCTCTCATGGCTGTGCTTTAAGTTAGGCACTTAATGAAACGACCAGGTTCAGAGCAGAGCCTTCTCTTACCTTGGGATCAGCCTGGACAGGGGTGTTGTGCCTGATGAAGGATTTCACCACCCCGCTCCTGCCCACGGAGCTCGGTGTCATGAGGAACTGATTCTTCTGCACAGTGTGCAGGAATGTTTTGAACGGGCGCACCACCTGCGAGAGGAGCAGCAAAGTGTCAGCGAGGCCGAGTAACAAAGGGTCTTGGGAGGCATTCCAGGCTTACAGGGAACCCACCCTGCTGGCTGGGAGGACTGGGGATGGGGTCTTCCTCCTGAGAGGAGACAGCCCCCCCTCCTCTGCCTGCTGCTGGTCGTAGCGCTCGTCCACGGCTCTCTTGTAGCTCGGCTTCCTCCTGTGAGACAGCACAGCCCATCACAGAGGGCAAATCCTCCTCAAGCCCCCAAGTCAGGGCTGGAAAGGGCATCAACTATCCCGGGCTTAAGAGAGATTCCAGTGTGGGCAGGCCCTGGCACAGGCTGCCCAGAGAAGCTGTGGCTGCCCCATGCCTGGAAGCATCATCCGTGGCCAGACTGGATGGGGCTTGGAGCAACCTGGGATAGGGGGTGGAACTGGATGGGCTTTAATGTCCCTTCCACCCCAAATCAGTCTGTGATTCTTAGATTGTGCGTGCACAACCGAAAACTGAAATCCTAATGTAACAGAAAATAAAAAATAAATCATAGAATCATGGAGGCAGGGAAAACTTACTTGCAGAAGTTTCACAGTCAAAAACATTGAGGCCAAAACAACATCCCAGCACTGAACCTGTTTGGAACAGGACCACAACCCGCCTGAGGCACTTTCAACCAGGACATACCTGGCACTCTGGGGTGGCTTCAGGGTCTCCCCATTCTTATTTAAGTCGTTTTCTGGAAGAGAACAGTTACACAGTGAGTTCTAGCAGGAAAAATCCCCTCCAACACAGGTTTGACAGCAGGGAGGGGATGTAGCAGTTTGCTGAACAGCAAAACCACCTCCCTGAGTGGGCACAGCAGGAGCAGGCTCACATGGCACCACTCCCACCTGGAAACTCCAGACAAAGCAGAGCTACCCAAAGCTGTCTGGGTTCTGCACAGCTTCAGCAACAGGGCTCAACAGGGCCTCCCACAACCCTCCAGCCTCATTATATCCATCTCCATGTGCTTTGCCAGGATGGAAATAACTCCAGCACAGAGTTTTCTCACTGCTAATTGTCTGAAACAAATCCCTGCTCATCAAACATTAATTAATCTTTCAAACTGAACTCTCAAATTAACCAGTCAATCTTTCCAGCATCCCAGCCAGCTTCTCAAAATGATAACTTCCCAAAGTGCTGCCCCAAAACCCTCTGGAATTACCATTGCTGTTTGTCTCCTGTGGCTGCCCGTGTTTGCTGGCTGTGTGGGAGCGAAGGGACATCCGAGGGCTTTGGAAATCCTGTGGGAAAAGCAAGGGGGGGTTTCAGGACAATCACACATGGAAGGGGCCGTTCCTGGTTCACATCAGAGGTTTTCACACGGGCAAGGTCAGCAGCATTACCAGGGAATGCAAACCGCCTCCTGGCAAAGCCCTGGATGCTGCATCAGGAGAGGCAGGGACATTAACACGAGCATCTGCGCTGCTTAAACTCAAACCAGCTCATCAACTATTAAGGCCAGGAGCCTTCCAAGCTGTAAATCTGTGCTGCTGGAGCTCTGGCCAGAGCCAGCGTGCCCATTTCCCTGAGCAGTGATGAATGGAGAGCCTGGAGACAGCAGCAAATGGCTCACTCCCATGATTTATCTGTTTGTTATGGGATCCCCAGCCCTGCTCGCTGCCTCTGCACTTAGGCTGGAGCACGCTCCACTGGGATAATGGGTTGTGGTTCTGGAATTGCTCTCTGCTAGCAGCACCAGCATTACCTCCCAGTCAGCACTTCACAGTGCTGTGTTGGGAAGAGAAGGGATTGATGGAGAGTTCATCCTCCCTAGTTCTTTCTGTAGGGCCTAGAAAAACTGATTTCTTTTGAGTTTCTGCACAGCCATAGCAGCTCTCCTTGTTTTCACAAGTGCTTCAGGGCACTGCTCTGCTCCATTAACTCAGGCTCTGCTCATTGAAATTTATTCTGGACAAAATCCTGGGATTACTTCCTCAGTGAGGACTGTGGAGGGAAAGGTGTTGACCTCAATAATATTCACAAATTTCTCTGTGTGTCCAAACTAACAAGTGTTGAATTACCTGCAGGTCTGACCAAAAGGTCAAAAGAAGCTTTAAAAACACAGTGTGCAAACCATGACACCAGGTGAACCAAACCTTCCTAAACTATAAGGGGTTTTTTATCTGTAAAGATTGGAGACTGAATCTTCCCACACTGATCTCTAGCAAGAGGTTAAAAAGGAAGAGCCAAGCAGGACTCAACCCTGAGGTTGAGTGGTTTGCAACAATTTCAACAGATTTAGGAAAATGACAGAGGAAAGGCCGTGTTTTAGTCAGAGAATCTTGGAAAGCATCTGAGACTGTGGCACCCTTCTGACAGAACAGCTCCACCTGCACCAAAGCCATGGGTCACACGTGCTTACTTCCCAAAGAAAACTTTGCTGCTTTTAGTTTTGCTGCTCCTGGAATGTTGTGATTAAGACTTTCCCTAGTCTGAATATCAGCACCACAGAGGCCTGGATGGGCTCAGGTACCTCTGATGCTCTGTGCCTTCCTCACTCACTGCTATGGACAGGTCACAAAGCCTGACAATCCACAGCCAGAGCCCCCAGATTTCCCAATAAGACGTATTCCACACATTTTTCTCCCAAATCCACACAGACACAAATGCTTTTAATCCTTGCCCACGTCTTACCACCTTGGAGGGAGTGGAGGGACCAGGAGGAGGCCTAGAAAAAAAAAAGAAAGACAAAAGGGGCTGTGCTTAGCAAAACTGAGGAAACTGGGAAGCCACTTGGGTTTTACACCAAGAATGGCAGTGAAAAAGTCCTGCATGCAGGGTAGTGAGGATAAATAAATAACTGAAAGCATTCTCACCCAGTTTTGACAACGGTTTCCTCATCCTCTGGCACACTTACGGAGCTGGAGGCTGTGGGAGAAGGAAAAACACCTGAGCTGTAAGGCTGGGGTGCAGCCAAGGATCTGGTGGGACAAGGACCCCGAGACACTGCAGAGGGGTTTGTCCTGCCCTGGGGCAGGGTGGGGCACAGGAGCACATCCAGGTGGCAGTGCAGGAAAGCAGTTTTCAATTATGGATGAATTCAGGGTGATATTCCACGAGCTGGCATTAATGGGGCAGGGCTTGGCCCTGGGCTTATCTGCAGGGCCCTGACTGGACATCAACAGCAGTTAGAGCCAGCCTTATTTACAGTGGGAGTGCTGTTTCCCAGGCCAGCATTCCAGCTGGCTCTGCTGCACTGAGCACAGCCAGAACCTGCCATGAATAACCACGGCATCAAACAGTCACAGACTGTTTGGGGTGGGAAGGGACCTTAAAGCTCATCCATTCCCACCCCATGCCTTGAACAGGGACACTTTGCACTAGCCCGAGTCGCTCCAAGCCCTGTCCAACCTGGCCTTGGACACTCCCAGGGGTGGGGCCGCCACAGCTTCTCCATCAACACATGCCAGGACCTCGCCTCCCTCAAACAGAAGAATTCCTTCCATATATCCCATCTAAACTTCCTCTCTTTCAGTTTTAACCCATTTGCCCTTGTCCTGCCACTCCAGTTCCTGATGAAGAGTCTCTCTCCAGCTTGTTTGTTTAATAATTCCAGCAGTTTAGATGAGACTGTCGATGCCTAAATCTGCCTCTGCCATCAACTGTAAAATTGTGGGAGACTTTTAATCTGCAAAGTCAAGCCTCGAAATTCCCCTCTCAGACAAACTCTAGAAGCAGCAGCCAGATCCTGCTAAGGAGAAGGGAACTGGTGGGAATCTCACCTTGCAGGAAACAGGCAGGGCTTTAGGAGAATCCATCACCCTTTTTGGATCCTCAAATCCTTCTCAGCTTTGCCAGCTGTCCCCACAGAAACTGGGAAGATCAGCTGACCAGAGAAGCTGTGGCTGCCCCATCTCTGGAAGTGTCCAAGGCCAGGTTAGATGGGGCTTGGAGTGACCTGGGTAATCTTTAAGGTCCTTCCAACCCAAACCATCCTGAGATTCCAGGATAAACAACTCCTCCCAGCAAATCAGCAATGGTTAAAGCTACATTGAAAAGGAAGCACTGATGCTGATTTCCCAGGTGATTTACAAGGCTGAATTCAGTTACCTGGGTTTCTGTGCTCATGAGGGGCTCCAGAAAGCCAGGGACAACTTCCACGAGGGATTGCAGCCTGTCTAGCCCAGGAAGCTCAGCTCCAACCCCCACACTGAATACCCAGCCCCAGCACTTTGCTTTCCTCAGCAGCAGAAAGCAGCAGAACCACCCGAACTCACCATCCACGGAGCTGGAAGACACGGATGTCTTCCGGGCCGCCTTCCTCTTGCCCGCTGCCCTGGCAGTGGATGTCCGGGTCCTGCTCTCCCTCTTGCCAGCCAGGGAGTATTTCTCTGCCAGGGAAGTTCTGCGGCTCAGGGAGCCTTTCCCCATCAGGCTCCGGCGCACGGAGCGGCGGCTGAGCCGGGAGCCAGTCGGAGTCCCTGGGCTGTTCCTCGGGGGCTGGGAGGGCTCCTGAGCCCGCCCGTGTTCCCGTGGGGAGCCATCCCCCTCCTCCAGCCCAGCCCCTGGGCTCAAGATGACGGTGACGTTGGCTGTCCTCGCTGTCTGCAGCTGGGGCACAGCCTGGCTGGCCTCGGGAGTACAGGGCACCGCCAGCTCGGGGGCCGCGGGCACCGGCGGCGATGCGGGAACACCATGTTCCTTGGGAGAGCCATTCCCTGAGCTCGTGGGGAGCAGCTCTGGCGGCTTTGCTCCGCTCCTCTGGAGAGGCACTGCAGTACCAACGTGGTCAGCTTCCACCCAGGGATCCTTCCCTGCTGCCTGCACGGCAGGAGGGCTCTCAGGAACCACCTTGGAGCTGTTGGCAGAGGCTGCAGCCCGGGACCGTGTCACACGCTGTGGTGGAGAGTTTTCCTTGGCCTCGGCCCTGCTGAGTTCCAGGTTTTCTTTGTTCTGGAGTCGCTGAGAAGATCGCACAGAAGTCACCAGTTTGATGCTGCTGTTCCTCCTCCTGGAGAGCCTGATCACAGGAACAGTGTGTTAGATGGGAACAGGAGTTGGGAACAGCCCCGAGTCCTTCCGTGCACACACAGGCACGGAGCCAAAACACCTGGGACAGGCCCAGGAGACACAGACCTGCAAAAAGTAGCTCATCCAGACAATAATTAAGGGATGTAACGACTTTAAAGCGGTAAGATAACAGACAGAGACACGGGGACATAGAACCAGGCATCAGTAAAAGCACTTCTCGTGAGACTCGAAATCCGATGTTTTTCGGCCGAGAGTGCCCCATACACAGAGTCTGACCGGACCTTTAACACCAGCGGGACGCGCGGGACGAAGGAAAGGGAACTCCCACTGGACAAAGGAGGGGATCGCCAGGACACGCTCCGTAGAGGGCATTGTTTCCCTGAACCCTTGGCAGGAGGTCTGTTCAGCCTCGCACGGGCTCCTTCCCTTCTCCAGGCCCCGAGGACACCCTCTGCGCTCCCCCATTCCGCGGCCCGCCCCGAACGGGGCTCCCCGATCCCCGCCCCTCACCGCTTCCTGCTGGGCTCCTGCTCTTCTTCCCGCAGGGCCGACAGCCGCTTCCTCCGCTGCCGTTTCTTCTGCGACGGCGTCTTGGGCATCAGCTCAAGCTCCTCGCTGTAGTTGCTAGAGAGGAAGGGGAGATCAACACGGGACCAGCACGGAGGGCGCCCGGTAGGGGCCGGGGCCTAGCGGGGAGCGGGATGCGGGTACCTGACAAACATCCTGACCGCCTCCTCATAGATCTCATCCAGCCACACCATATCGTTCTCATCCACCTGCCGCAGGAATTGGGCCAGACGCCGGTCGCACTCCGAGGGCAGCTCCAGCGTCCGCGCCGCGGCAGCCGCGGCCGCCGCAGGCCCCATCGCCGCCGCGGCCGCCCTCGCCGCCATCGCTTCAGCGTCAACGGCCGCGCGCGCGCGGCACGGCGTTCAAACATGGCCCCGCCCCCCGCGGCAGCCAATCACAGCCCGCCGCCCCTCACGGCCCGCTCTTCCCATTGGCTGCCAGGGGAGGGGCTCGCACTCGGCGCCGCCCTGCTTGCCCGTCTCTATGCTCCTGGAGGTCTCGGCTCAGAAGGCGGGGCCCGAGGAGGCGGGGCCACGGGCCACGCCCTTTAATTCCTGGGGTGACGGACGGGCACAAAAACCAATAAAAGCCCGGAGATTGGGAGGTGCGCGCTGTGATTGGTGGAGGCCGGGTATAACCTCGGGGTGGGAAGCGCCGGGCCGAGCTGTGAGGGTGTGGTGCGCGGACGAGGCGGCGGCAGGTCTGGTCGGGCGGCGAGTGAATGCTCTGGAGGGTCCTGGGTAGGGGGCCGCCCAACACCTGTGCCCTGGCCTGTCTTCATACTCCCCCGGTGCCTGCCTCCCTCTTTCCCGCATTGAGGGGTGGCCTGGCTGCCACCAGCCTTGTCCTTTCTCTCTATGTTCCAGGCAAGCCAATGGCGGAGGGTCCCCAGCAGCTGCTGGAAGTGTGCGGGCAGAGGCTGTCGCGCTTCCTCTGCGATGCCCAGCACAAGCACCTGGCCTGGCTGCGGGAGGTGGAGGAGCAGGGCATGAGGATGCTCAAGAGGTAGGGGCTGCCCCTCTGTGCCCACCTGAGCTCCCAGCTGGGTGTGGGCCCCATCCTTCCATTGGTTTGGGAGGATTGCTGTGGGCAGTGGGGGAAACAATCTGTGCTCTGCCTCTTCTGCCTTACAGCAGCTTCAGGGATGAGCCCATGCTCTTGCCCAAAACACCGTCGCAGAGGAGGAAGCTCAGGAAAAGGCAGTCCTCCTGGATGAGGGAGGAAAACAAGGAGCTGAGCAGGAGGAGGTAGGTGGGTGGGTCAGCTTCCTCTGGCTCTTCCTCATGGTGTTTGGATGAAACAAAACAGTGCCTGCATTCCCTGAGTTATTGAAGGGGGCACATTGGGATTGGTCACTGTTTGGATTCTGGTGAGTGTTTGGGATAAAGATGGCTGCTTTCCTTTTTTTCTTCTTTTTTTTTTCTTTCCTGGTTATAATTAAAGAATAATAAATACTCTATTTTCTTGTCTGTTTAGATTTGGGGTTTGTCTCATTAGATTTGGCTTTTGGCCTGAGGTTGCTGCTCCTGGTGTTTGCTCCCTCTGTGTCAGTGCCTGGAAAATTTGGGGAAGGAATGTGTTCCCAGCACCATGTCCAAGTTGGCAGGCAGAGAGACTCCAGGGGTTTATCAAGGGACTGAACTGGAAATTCCAAGTGATTTGCTTAGAACCCACCACACTTTTAAAGCTGCCCAAACCTGGTCCGTTGGTGTGTTAGGGCACTAAAATCGTGCTAACCGTGGTGAAAAGCCCACAGGAGGAAGGGTTGGAGCTGGGAGACTGTCAGGAAGCAGACATGGAGGGTGGGGAGAGCAGCAAGAATAGCGGGAGTGTGGGAGGTTTGTGTGTGTGCGAGGGAGAGCAGGAAAAGCAGCGCTGCGGATGGGAGCGGGGAGAGCGCTCGGCCCTGCTCGGGGGCTCAGGCCACACCTCTCCAGGGGAGCGGCCCAGCTAACTCCTGTTCGTGTTTTCCCACATTTAAACTTGGCTTGGGAAGAGGTGCTGATGCCGCCAGGCCTGTCAGCAGGAAGGTGACACACCGTGTGTCCCTCCTCAGGGTGCTGCCCTCTGCCACGTGCTGCTCCCAGGGTGGGGTTTAAACCCAGGTCTTGGTGTAGGGCGAAACAGACCTTTCCCACTCCCATTTCTCCACACCTGATTCTGGATACCCAGCCTGGGCTGTGTCTGTGTGGCACAGCCCTTGTGCCTGAGCTCCTGCCTGGGCTGTGCCCACGTGCCTCTCCCCAGGGAATAGGATGGGCTGTGAGGGGGTCGAGTGGAGAAGCCAGCAGCACCTTCACTTTTACACCACCTGCTTTTCCCTCTAGAACCCATTTGGGAGTGGACAACTCCTTCACAAATTCCTTCAAAATTCTCTTCCTTTAAGGTTATCCCGAAGGAGGAGTGGTGTCAAGCTGCTGTCTTCCAGTCTGAATTCCCAGCAGTGCCAGGAGCAGCCCCGGAGCCGTGGCTGTGAGGGGCAGGATGTATCCATGCCTGGCTGCGCTCTGGGATCTCAGGCTGGCATCGCACCCCAGCTCCCAGCTCTGCCTGGCAAGCAGCCTGTGGAAGCACTTGCTCTGGATTGCCAGGAATGTCCCCAGGGTGCTCCTGGGGGTGATGCAGCCCCTCCAGCAGTTTTGGGGGAGCAGCTGCCTGAGGGGGATGCAGCAGCTGAGCTCCAGGAAGTCCCTGGTATCCCTGGGATCCCGGCTGAAGAGCCAGGAAGGGTTGGGGAGCAGGATGCCAGGAGAGCCAGCACCTCCACTCCCAAGGCTGCTTGGAATGGTGATCCTGCTACTCCCCAAGGAGATGGATCTCTTCAAGGCCTCAAGACACTGCTCTTCCAGGACTCCCCCAGTAAAAGTGCAATGCAGAAATCCAGGATGCGCCGCCGGAGCGGGATGGGAGCCCCCCGCAAGAGCCATAGGGCTTCCCTGGCAGAAAAATGCTCCCTGGCCAGCAGGAGGGAGAACATGATCCGGAGATCCATCGGCAGGGCCGTGGCCAGGAAGGCAGGGTCACGAGACTCCTCCTCGGCCTCCAGCAGAGTGAGCTGTGAGTCCCTGCACCGCTTCCATGTGGGAATGGAGCGGCTCATCCCTGGCTTTGGCTCCCCCACGTCTCCTCGTCCCTGTGGGCTCCTGGGGTGCAGCTTCAAGCCAGGGTGTTGCTGCAGCAGGAGAAGGCTGGGGGGCCGGAGGAGTTGGGGTAGACAGCTCGGGAATGGGCAAAAAGCACAATTGTGGAAGGGAGAGCGTGGCCAGGCTGGTCCCAGCCACATGTGCTTTTGGATCGGGAGAGACTGCTGCATTCCCTGGGGAAGGGCTTTAATTTATGGCATCTGCCAGCTCTCCAAAAAATCAATAGGGCTGAAAGTGCAGCCCTGGAGTTAGGCTGAAATGCACAGAGGAGCTTAAATGCTTTTTGGGTGAGGATAGAAGAGTCTCAAACTAGCTGTGTCACCAGAGGAACAGGGGTCAGGGAGCCCAGGCTATTCCTGGTAGCTCTGAATCCCTTGTATGCGCTATTCCTGCTGCTCCTGCCAGGGTTTGGCTCTTTGGGCTTTCCAAAACCATTGCTGCTGCAGGCAGAGGGGCTGTGGTGGAGCATGGAGGCCTCTGGAATTCAGCTTTGTCAGCCTTGAGTCACGCCGTATCCAGGCATTTGTTATAACACTTGGAGCGAAGGGGTGTGATGGGGGGGTGGAATGCGCCTGGAATCAGCCCAAACCCCCCGGATCCCTGCACCAGAGCGTGCAGGGAGGCAGGAGCTGCAGCCAATGGCCTGGCAATGCTGGCTGTGACACAGGCAGCTGGAGCAGGCTGCAGAGCTGCTGCCTCGGTGCTCTGCCTTCCCAGCCCACTCCAGATTCAGTGCCACTCGAGGGAGGTGTGGTGCCGGTGGGGAAAGCTGAGCAATCCATGTTCCTGGGAGGAAGCCTGAGCTCTTCCATGTGCATCCTATGGCTGTTGGGAGCCTGGGAGTGAAATCCCCAGTTCCACTTAGGCTTTCCTCTCCAGGTCAGAGCTCCTTGGAGGCTTTTGTGGAAGAAGATGTGACCAGCGGCACAAGGTGAGGCTGCCATGTAAGGCAGGTGGGAAGGGATCCCAGCATTCCCTGTGAGGGCACTCTCCAGGTGGCTTTTCTGTCACAGATTCTGTCAGGGACTGCTCAGGTGTTGCTGTCTGGGGCTGGATGAGATTTCAGGCTGTGCTGTTCAGGCACAGTGAGATTAAGTCCTTCACTGCGGTGGGTGGTGGTGTGTCCTGGGGTTCCTGAAATTCCTGGCTGCCACCAGCCTTGGAATGCTGGTGGTCAGTCAGGTCTGCTCTGGGGAAGGGACAGCCCAGGGGTGTCAGAGTCCCCTCCTTTCCTGCTACTGGGGCCCAAGGTGGTTTTGGGGTGTTCAGCAGCGCAGTGGGACAGTCCCTCAGAGGAATTTACAGCCCAGCCTTGATGTGCCTGGCTGGAACAGCCTCTGGATGTGCTTAGGAACCTGCACCTTCCTTGAAGTCCCATACACTGCCTCCATCACCTGTAACTCGCCTTCAGAGAGGATTTAAATTATTAAAATAGCTTTTCCTTTACAGGCCTGAGCTGGAGCCAAATTCCCCAAGGGAAAAGGTGAGTTCCAAGGAACAACACTCAGACTGTGTGGACTCCTTCTTGCTGAATCAGCATCTTTGCTGAGGTTGTCCCTGGATGCAGGGATGTGGCCAATGTCCCAAAATGAGCCAGCACAGCCCTCACTTGGAGGGAAGCAGACCCTCTCTGAGCAAGCAGCTGGCTTTTCCAGGGCAGCAGGTCCCTGGTAGCCTTGTTCTTTGGAGCAGCTGTGCTGAGGGAATGCTTGTCCCCTTTCCCTGCAGGCTCCTGGAGATGTCCTTGTTGCAAGCACAAGTCCCCGAGCTGCCAGCCCTCCTGCACAGCACCTGTCCCCTCTGGAGCAGCAGGCAGGGAATGCTGCAGGTAACTTCCAGACGGTCTTGCTTTCCTTGCATGAAACCCTCAGAACCCACAGACCTAGGGGACAGGATTTCCCTTTCCTGGGAAATAAGGGATTTGTGTTGACACAGAACCACCTCTGACCAATCTAAGAAGTTTTCCAGGTAGAGTTTGGATCTGGAGGTGAGACATCAGTTAGGTGGGCAAGGACATGTAAATGTGTCCAAGCCGTGAGACAAACACTGCCCTGTCCAGCTTCAGTTCTGTGCAATGAGTGGGGATGTTTGGGAAGGAGCTCCTGGAGCTGGAATCTTCCACAGAATGTCGTGTACTTTCTCTCTGGGGTTGCCTTACGTGAAGACTTAGAGGTCCTGATTATTTTCTGTGCCTCTGAGCAAGGAGGAGGAGTTGGGGGGTGGGGGGGGTGTTATTCCCTGTGGGAACTGCAGGAAACGACAAGCAGCTGGAGCTGGAATGGAGGAAAGAGTCCCTGGAGGGAGCTGGATGCCTCACACGTGGCACTGACTGCAGGTTTCTCCACAGGAAGCCGTGTAAATCCCAACAGTGAACCCCAGAAGAGCCAGGAACAGCCCCACTGTGCCAAGACCCGGCAGAATTCCTCCCGCATGTGGTAGGAGACACTGCAAGGAGCAGGGATGAGCCAGGGGTCTGGAAGGATTCAGGTTTAGCCTTTTAAGATATTTGTGCTGAAAAAAGGGTGAGTGGGGGGGTTGTTTCCCTGCCTTCCTCTCTCCCAAGTTCCAGTAGCTCTGAAATCTCCTTTGGCCAGATCCCGTGTCTTGGAAGTCCCTTGTGGCTTTTGGAGCCTTGTTTGGGTCTGGGACTGGGCCTGGCATAGGGGAGAAGCACCTGAGGTCCTGCACAAACCAGCAGAGGTGCCCCAGCACGGTTAGCTCAGAGCTGGGAGGTAATTCCAAGGGTTCCTGAGAGAGTGGTCAGGGAGCGAGTGACTGACCTGGTTATTTTTGTCTGCGTGAGTGTCTGGAATACCTCACCTGACTCTGGAATACCTGATGTGTCTCCTCACTGTGTGTTGCTGGGGAGGTTTTGGGAGAAAGGTGTAATAGCCAGTAAATCCCTCTGGCGAGTGTGACAGCCACTTCCTGTCCCTCCTGCTAATGCCACCAGGATGAAAGGCTGCAAGCAAGCCCTGGGTGCCCTGTGGCAGGGCCAGCAGACGGGAGCCAGGGCCCTTTCCCCTTTGGATGAGAAGCACAAGAGCTCAGCAAACCAGGCTCTGCCATCGCCCTCTCCAGCCAGCAAGGTGAGTGGTGCCACAGCCCTGCGCCCCCCTGTCCCAGACAGGCCCTGAGCTCCCTCCCTCTCTCCCCTCAGGCTGTCAGGCCCCTGAAGAGCATCCTGCAGGGACAAGGGGGCGGCATCAAGGACTTCATTAAGCGCAAGACTCCCACCCGGCTCCACCTGAAGGTGCCTCATGTCTGAGGGGTGGGAGGAGAATGCATGTGCTGGGGAGTTCTGGTGTTACTTCCAAACCTTTAATTATGTTTTTTATGCCCTTTCTCTGCAGGGAGACTTTGTTGTAAGTATGGCACCTTATCCGCGGGGCTGACCAGGCTCTCCCCTCACGCCGATGTCCATCAGCCCTCTGGCCACAGCAGTGGTGAGGTGACAGGATCTCTGTGCAGGTGTGTCCTGCTGGGACTGGGCACTGCTGGGAGCTTCTGGCCTCTGAGCCAGGCTGCACTGTGCTCCTTCTCCACCATTCTCCTGGCTCCTGGGACAGGTGGCCACCTACAGCAGGGGTGTGCTGTTCTTTTCTAAATATATTCTCCACAGCTGAAGGACTGAGGTTTTTCCCTCCTGTACCTCTGCTTGCATCGGATAATCCCTGTTGCCAAATATGTGTTGTCTCCCCTTCTGCTCAGTGCCCATCCCGGTGTCCAGGTGAATGACTCCAACAGTGACTGTGTGTACCAGGCTGCCGGAGGGGAGACACAGCCCTCGGCATCTGGTACAGTCAGAATCTTCCTCCCTTCAGGAGAAAGAGAGGCAGAGACTGGAGAACCTCCGGAAGAAGCAGGAGGCTGAGGAACAGAGGAAGAAGAAAGTGGAGGAGGAGAAGAGACGGCGTCAGGCAGAAATGAAGCAGTGAGTTGGGCCCCTTTCCCCCTGCTCCTTCCTTGGTCAGCACAGACTTGCCTTGTGCTTCCCACTTGGAATGAGCACTTTGGGAGCAGGCAGGGCTAAGAGCCCCTCTTGCCCACACGCCGCCCAGGAAGCGGGAAGAGCGCATGAGGAAGGCCCTGCAGGCTCGGGAGCGTGTGGAACAGATGGAGGAAAAGAAGAAAAAGCGGGTGGAGCAGAAGATCCTGCAGAGTGATGAGAAGGTGAGAAGGCTGAGTGGGCTTTGGGCCTCTCTGAGAGCTGTGAGACCAGGAGGTGCGAGCAGGGCTCTGGCAAGGTCCATACATGCCAGAATTCCTTCTGACAAGGGGAGGCTTTTGTTCTCCATCCTGCACAGTCCTGTTGGGACAGGCCCTGTTCATGCTGCTCTGCGTTCAGGGAATGTGGCAGCCCCTGCCTGCCCTGCAGGTGACAGCCTCACCTGGCCCACGTGCTTAGACTGGAGCGTGTGACTCAGTAGGGGTGCATTTGAGTCAGGTTTGGGTATCAGAGCCTGACCTGTCTCTTTTTGGGGGGGCAGGCTGGGCTGGGCTGGGCTGGTGGCCACGTGCCAGCGTTGCTGCTGTGTTATGGCAGTGAAGGGCTTAGGGAGCTGTGCCTGAGGGCCCAGAGCCTGGGCAGCCTCTGGGTGAGGCCTGGCTGCTCATTTTGGGCTGGACTGAAGAGACCTTTGGAAAGGTCAGCTTTGGAAAACAAGGAGTCATGTTCCTTTCAGCCCTTCCCAAACCCTCAGCAGACAAATGCACGCCCACTGCTGGGTGTCCCGAGCTCCCTCCAAGGCTGTGAAGGATGTCCTTGGAGTGGTGGAGCTGACAGGTGTGGCTTTCCCAGGGGCACACCTCACAGGTGAGGGAAGAGAAGGGAGCAGAGGAGCGGAGCAAGAGGAAAGGGTCCAAGAAACACGGGGAAGCTGAGGCACGGAAGGAGAAAGCCCTGAGATGGGTAAGAGCAACTTAGGACCCTCCTGCACATGGAAAAGGGCAGGGGTAGCAGGGAGTTGCTGTGTTGGTGTGGCTAGTGGGATTGGGACAGGTCACTGCCTGCTTCTGCAGGGATTTTGGGGTCTGGGCTGCCAGATCTTTCTCCAGGCAGCTGAGGCTGGGTTGGGACACAAGGGAGAAATGTTCCAGCTGCTGGAGCCTTACAGGGTTTTCAACTTGTTTCTTCAGGAGGAAAATGAGCAGCAAGAACCAGTGCAGAAAAGAGAGGATGAAGTGAAGGAAAGAGGGATGACAGTCTTGGAACTGAAGAACCTTCTGGAGCAGCAACAGCTGGGACAAGCAAAGGAGAGGTGTGAGCTGGTGCCTGTCCTGGAGTAGGGAATTGGCCATGGCCATGGGGAAGCAGTGGGTGTAAATGTGATGTTGCACCTGGGCTCCAGGGCTGCCTGGAGGCTGAGGAGGCAGGAGCAGGAGCCTGTAAGAGGGTGAGGGACAGATGGACATGCTTCCCTCTCTAAATTCTTTCTTTTCTCCCAGGGGTCCCAAGCAGCGAGGGAAGGAGGAGCCCCCCCAAGCACAGCAGGAGCCAGCAGCAGTGGCTGGCAAGGCCACCAAGGTGGGGTTGGAGTGCTCTGGGATCAGCCTCTTGCAGCACACAGGCTGGGTTAGGATCAGGTGTTTCCCAAGTGCTGTGTTACTGGGATGTTGTTTAGAGGATCAAATGAAATAAAACAAATGATTCTATTGTACAGATGCTCTGTGCAGGAACAAGCCGAGGGCTGGGGGTTCCCTGGCTGGCAGGTGAGCCCTCAGCCCTGTCGTGTTATGGTGACAGTCATGAAATAGCACTTGGAAGAACACCCCAAAGAGCATTCACTGATCCCGAAATTAATGTGGAAATTAGAGATTTATTCATGTCTTCCTGCCACATTTCCTCACCAGTCCCAAAGGATGTGACCCCCAAACCAAACCTCAGGTATCCTATGGCACTGTGTCATTTCATTTGCACTCAAACAAAGAATGTTGGAGCTTAAAGTCAGGGTTGTTGATCTCAGAATATCCCACTAACATTTGCTTTCACTCTCTACTCTAAAATTCATTGCTTCATTAGTGAAAAAATCAATGCCCCAAATGGTTCTTCCTCTTCAGGATCAATTCTTCCTCCTGTGTGGGCTCCTGCTGCACTCCTTCCCTCAGTCCCTGGCACTTGAACTCTTGTGCTGTATAAATTTAATTTAAGGTCTGAATCCTTCCTGTACTGCCAGCAGCTGGGCCAGAATGAGCCTGGCAAAGCTTTTCCAGGCAGGAGAAAATGGAAGTGCTGAGCAGCACAGGAGGGGAACTCTAGAGAAAGGGTTTGGGTCAAAAAGGAACTTCAGCGATTTGTTTTGTTGGGTATTTTTTTTTTTCTCTCTATTAGGGGAAAAAAAGTCCCAAAGAGCTGCCCCTTGGGCCTGGGCTGGAGAAAAGATATGAGACACCAGAATCGTTTTTCCCAGCTCTTAATGTCTGGCTCCAAGCAGAGAGGGTAAGTGTGGGCTCCAGGGAGCCAGGCTGGACCTGGGCAGAGACAGGAGTGGCTTTATCCGGGAGTCTTGGATTTGGTGTTATTTCTGCAGAAGAAGCCACAGAGGCACCGAGGGCTGGATGTTGCCAGAGCTGCCGAGAAAGCTGTGTGTCACAGCCCGCGCTGTGCGAGCGAGGAATGACTTCATTCCCGTGTCTTACAGGAGGTCGACGGTGAGCAGCAGCCGGGAGAGGAGAAGAAAAAACCCATTCAGCCAGCAGCCGCTGGGACATGGCCAAACAAAGCCGTCAAGGTGAGCCCTGGCCCCGGCACAGCCCTCGGGTGGCCCCCGCCTGCTGTGGCTACTTGGCCCCCGCGGCTCGGAGCCGCCGCGGCGCTCGGCGCAGGGAACCCGATGGAAAAACAAATGGTGGGGGGCGGAAAAGATGCTGGAAGCGGCCACAGGAGGGCAGCAGGTCCTGAGGCGACGTCCCGGCGGGAGCGGCCCTGGGCGGCCGGGCTGTGCCAGCTGTGGAGCCTTCCGTGGGCAGAGAGGCAGGAAAAGCTTCTCGGAGCTGGGATGCAGCGCTGTCTCTGCTGGGAATCTGCTGTGGGCTCCATCCTGGCTGTGTCAGAGCTCCAGCGAGGGAAAACTGACCTGCCACAGAATATATGGAAGGGCTTAGGTGCAGAGTTAGGTGCTGGGGCATGTACAGTGTGCCTTTCCCAGGGTTTTCCACAGAAAACAGGAGGGCAGGGAGTGTTATAAGCAGGTGTGAAGGCACAGAGCCCAGTGACAGTTTTGTGTTGGCTCAGGATTTGAGCACTTGGGGCTCTGGTGGCCATCCCAGCTGCTTCCCTTGCCCATCAGTGCTCTCTGTGTGGTTTCAGAAATCCCTCTCCACATCCTGCCTTGGCGCCCTGAAGGATGCTCAAGGACCAGACTCGCCCCTGGCCGATGGGAACAGCTACGGGCTGGATCTGAACAGCGACGACTCCACAGATGATGAGAGCAACCCTCGGAAGCCTGTCCCTGCCTGGGCCAATGGTAAGTGCCAGCTCTGGGCTGGCTTCCTTTCCCTCCTGCCCTGGAGCTTTTCAGCCTTGCCTGGAGCCATCCCAAAGTGCAGTCCAGGAGTGTGTGCACCTCTGGCAGCTCCCAGCTCTGCTTGCTGAGGGGATCAGCACTACGTTCTGCCAGCACCCATCGGCTGAGGTGAAACCAGAGTCCTGAGAGGAAAGGGCGGACAGCCCCAACACCTGAGGGGGAGAAAGGTGTGGTGGCTGTGGGCCGTGTCCCACCCCTCCTGCACAGCTCGTGGGTTCTCAGAGGGGAAGGGGAGTGCTGGTCCTGCGGGCTGAGGCAGGGCCTGCATCCGTGTGCTGTTCCCGTTCCTCCCGCAGGGGCGCAGCTCCAGCAGGCCATCGTGCACCAGTACTACCACCCGGTGGACGTGGACGCGCTGTTCGGGGCCATCCCCACCCCCAGGCTGGAGCACATCTTCTACAAGAGCAAACCCCGCTACTTCAAGCGCACCAGCTCGGCCGTGTGGCACTCCCCGCCCGGCCCCTCCTGCGGCCCCTCCTGCACCTTCCAGAGCTGAAGCTTCCACAGCCGAAGGGGTTTCTAGGGGCTGTGTGTTCCACTTACCCTGTAGTTACAGTTTTAACTTTTTATTCTTCTTTTGTACAGAAATAAAGTTGTTTCATCAAGTCCAGCACTCAGTGGGTGTGTCTCAGTTCCCATACCTTGGTGACTGTGCCTTTTGCCTCGCAGAAATCAGTTACTAATCTGCAACCAGAGCCATTTCCTAGTCTGCCTCATTTCCTACTCACTTAGGATATTCCCTTGTACAAGGAAGCTTGGAAATTGCTGTAGGGAAGATCAGGTTTTTTAATCACCCTGAGGGGATAATGTTTTTGTAATTTTTTTTATATATTTACTATATTTATGTATTTATCTATATTTAATCTCTTAATTATCTGCAATTCCTTTTCCTGCAACAAGTCCTGTGCACTCATCTTAGTCTGAGCCAGAATCTTCTTCCTGCTGTTGGAAAAATCTCCCTGGACAATTTAAGCAGTGGCTAATGCCTCCTCATCCTTTTTTTTTTTTTTTTTTTTCTAATGGAAGAAGGAAGTCCAGGCTCAGCTCTGGATCCTGTTGTGGCAGGATCAGTGGACAGCCTGTTGTGAACAGGAGCTGTGTTGATTTGAGAAGGGTGAGGGAGGGGATGGCTCCCCAGGGGCTCTGTCCGTGTGGCAGCTTTGACCCCCCCTCTGCCTCAGCAGCAGAGCTGCATCCATCCCGCTCCTTCCTCCTTTTTTTTTCCAAGCCTGAATGTACATGGATTGACGGGAGCTGGGATGGATTGGAAGAGAAAAGGCTTTGGCTCTACCATAGATTTATGGAGCCAGAATCCCTGGAGCCCCCCCTGCCACTCCTTCCACCAAAATGGGCTGGAAGTGCTTGGAGCCCTCAGTCCCAGAGACAGTGCTTTTTGGATGGGATCATGCAGGGAGTTCAGGGCAAGGTGAGGAGGACAGCCAAGCTCCTTCCCACCCCAGAGGGCAGCGTCTCTCCCCCAGCTTCCTCAGCAGCACGATATCCCCATGGCGGTCCCGACAGGGGATTGGGCAAGGAGGACATGAGCTCTGCTGCAGCCCAGCTCCAGTCGGGACAATTTCCCAGTTTCTTTGGTGCCAGTGGAGCCCGGAACAGTGGGGGAGTGGAAAAAAACCTTGGTGCCAACAGCTGCAGGCAGGGATGCGCTGCCAGGCTCCGGGCTGAGCGCTAATGAGGTGTCTGTGCTGCCGCTGGCTCTGCTCGGCTCCCGCAGCTCCTGGAGCCCGCTGGGAGCCCGGGCCTCGAGCTCCAGGAGCTCCCAGGAGCTTTCCAGGAGCCTGGAGCAGTGATGGTTAATGCCACCCCCAGGGGAGCCGGCTGTGCCGTCTGCCAGCGCCGCACCATGGAGGATCCATCCCATGGGATGCGGAGAGCAAAAGGCCCCCCAGCACCGGCATCAGGCTGCCAGCTGGAAAAAGGAGCAGCTCCATGAAATCAGCAGGAGAGAATTAAGCAGGGAACCCCTAGACGTGGGTGGGATGGATGTGGAAGTGCCTCCTTCCTAGAAATGCTGGAGCCATGGTGTTGCAGCATTCCCAGAGCAAACCGCGGGCAT
Organism: Cettia cetti; assembly: GCA_013401135.1. Classification (NCBI taxonomy): domain Eukaryota; kingdom Metazoa; phylum Chordata; class Aves; order Passeriformes; family Sylviidae; genus Cettia; species Cettia cetti. The sequence goes on from VZUI01039822.1 coordinate 29,242, forward strand.
CCCTGTGATCCCGAAGGGCCGTTCTCAGGTGGGAGGGGGCAGGTGACTGACCCCACTGTGTCCCTCCAAATGGAGAAGGGAAAGGGAATGTTTCAGCTTGCGTGAAGCAAAATAATCCACGTCAACCTGAGGCTTTTTCCAGGGCTGTGAGCACAGCAGGAGCACAGGAGGGTGGCAGTGCCCCTTGAATCCCAGCACTCCCTTCGGACCCTAGAGCTCCCCTTGGATCCCGGCTGCCTCATTTCTCCCCTCTGCCGCCACGTCATCTGTTTCTGTTTTCAGCGCCTGGGAACCCCTGATTCACCCCATCCCACGAGGATGCTTCCCGGGGCTGGGAGAGTGTGGGAGGGCTGGGGATCGGGGCAGGGGAGCAGGATGCCACCCCTCTTCCTGCTCCATCCCTGCCGGGCGCCTGGGCCGCGCGGGTGCGGGTCCCCTGGCCCGGGCAGGGGGTCCCTGCGGCGGGGGCACCTCCGCCCGCCGCTGTCTCCCTGGCTCGGCGGCTCCGCATCCCGCTCTCCTGTTGCTCAGAGATGTGGAGGCAGTTGCTAAGAGACACCGACACGTCAGTATCTGGCCCTAAGGAAAAAAAGAGGAAAAAAAAAAAGAGACAGAGAAAGAGAGAGACAAGGGAGGACGAGGAGGAGGAGGGGAGGAAGGAGGTGGGGAAAGACCTGCTCCCATCGCCAGGCTCGCAGCAGCCTTGGCCGCCGCTGCCGAAGCCCAGCTCCCGACTTGACGGCCTCCGGGGCGCGGGCGGCCACTGGGGACCCCCCCATCACCGTCCGGAGCCCCCCACATCGCCGCTCAGGACCCTCACATCGCCGCAGGGAGCCAGGCCCTGCTCCTTCCCTGGCCAGTGAGTAGCCCGGGGCACCCCGACCTCGCCGGAGGGGTCGGGGCGCTGTGGGGATGTGGAGTGACCGGGGTGAGGTTGGGCCGGTGGGAGACGGTGGAGCTGGGGGGCTGCGGGCGAGGGAGGATGCAGCAGACGTGGTCAGGTGGTGGGGGGCGAGGGCAGGCCTGGGGGGACCCCGGTGGGTGCTGGGAATGGGGATCTTCCCCCCGGGAGAGGCGGGGAGGGTGTCCCTGGCACCGGGCTCTGCTCGGAGGTGGCAGGGGGCTGGTGGGGGGCCGCGGAGCAGCACCTCTGCTCTGCCCACCACCAGCCGGGATGGGCTGGCCAAGGTCAGCAGGACCGTGGCGGGGGGGGGGCCCTTTTCTGCCCGGAATCCCCGGAGGATGCTCGGAGGAGTGACCCTGGCCCGCGGGGGGGCACGGGGAGGGTGCGGGTGCCCCAGAGGCCACCCCGGGCTACAACAGCTGCGGCCCCCTCGGCGGGGCGTGTGGCCGGCACGGCTTCCCCCCTCTCCTCTTCCCCGCAGGCGGCCGGTGACGGCCCGACGCCGGCCCCGCCGGTGCCCCCGGAGGGGTCGGCTTTGTCCCCCGGATGCCGCCGGGATGCCGCGAACGTCGCCGTGACCCCCGCGAGCCCGGCCCCGCGGCCGGCCGCCGGCAGCCCTCGG